>JABSTQ010008584.1:0-15000 GCA_013358835.2 Ixodes persulcatus | reverse complement strand
TCACAAAGGAATTATCGCTACCATTTTAAAAGAATGTTTATATATACTGTAACTAAACATTTGGTGAAGTGATTTTGTGTGTCCCTTGGTGTATCATTTGTGGTAGTTCTCTACAGCTTCGCTGGACAACCACTTTCACAAAGTGGAATGGCTCCAATATTTTTTGTTTTCATTTTAGGAAAAATATTTTTTGCAACATTTTCTATTTAGGCATTTAACTGTTTTTATTAACGCGGCATGCAAGCTGTCTGTCCTACGTTTTAAAATACATTCCATGGTACCTTACCTAGGTGGCCAATAGACAGGAAAAGGCCGATGTTGCCATCCTGAAGCCAATCACTCCGACAAGTCGGGCAGCAAATGGAGGTGTAATCACACCTCTGTTTAAAGGACAAGATAAAGTACTGTCAAATTCGTTAAGTATCTGTGAGAAGTTCCACCGCAGACATCAATTGAGTAATATGAGATTGCTTCAAAACATAATTCTTAAGCTTCAATTTGTTTAAAGAAATCGTATTTAGTGAACGCAGGGGGAATAAAGAATTATCACATCATGTCATATTTCACCTAAATGGATACTGAAACTTTTTTCTTTGTTGATAGCTTACAATGCATCATTACGTTTAAAAAGGTCTGGAGCGGCGGTCAGTGTCCGTTTACACGCCAAGGTTTCCCCCAAAAGTTATTTAGCCTGCTTACATTCTTTATCTCAGAGTTATATATTTCCTGATCGGAGAGTCCGGCCACTAAAAAATTAAAGGAAGATCCAGTGGTCAATTTTAAGGGAATGCCTTAGCATGACTCATGGGAAACGCCACACACGTCCCCCATTCGGAAGCGCTAACGCTGACGCCTTCACGTTTCTGTTTGGATATCTATTTTGACTATCTTTTTTGCTTCCCTTTATTTGGATTTCTCTTTTGACTGTCTCTTTTGCTTCCTTTATTTTTTTTATTTTTTGCTGCCTCTTTTTCGTTTTGTCATGGGGTCAGTCTTAGGGTTTTCCAAAGAGGGACGTGTGTAGCGTTTCCCAAAGGTCATACTAACGCATTCCCTGAGGGTTCCACCAATGGATCCTCTTTTAATATTTTTCCCGCCTACTCGCACATGCGTTAGCACTTGGTTCACACTCCCTTTTGTAGCACAAACCAAAGCATACGCGCTCTACACACCTGAAAGTTCAAACGGGCCCTGCAACCGCGCGCTCCTTGGCTTCCACTTGATGTCAACTCCCTCCCCTATTGAAAATAAGTCTAAAGGGCCCTTCAAAACTTTTTAAAAGGTTTGAGGGGGCCTTCAAATATTTTTAACGGGTTTGACGTACCCCTCAAGGGAGTCTAAAGGGCCCATCAAAACGTTTTGATGGGTTTGACGTACCCTTTAAGAAAGTCTAAAGGGCCCGTCAAAACCTTTTGAAAGGTTTAAGGGGGACTTCAAAGATTTCTTAAAAGGTTTGAAGGACCCTTGAAGATCCCTTGATGCGTTCTGGGCCTCATCAGTATCATTCTTAAAGGGTTTGAAATGCCCTTTAGAAAGTTCTAAGAGGTTTTTGAAATGTCTGTGGGGCCTTCAAACACACCCGTCAAACAATTACAAGCAACTCGCAGAAGTTTGTTGAAGTAAAGCCTGGTTCAGACAGTTGCGTTTGACTGCGTTTGACTGCGTTGCGGCTGTGAGAAACCAGCACATTCCTGCTGCTTATATCGCGTGCCAAGATGATTCCTCGAATTGGATTCCACGCTTCATACGAAGCACAGATGTGCCGGTGACTGGCATTCGGTTCTCGACGCAACGCAGTCAAACGCACTCAAACGCAAGTGTATGAACCGGCCTTAAGAAAAACCTGCCAGTTGTATTTGTATGCAATTTCTAATTCAACATTTTAGTGCTTAAAATACTAGGCAAAAATTATGACTGCGTGTTGTAATGATGTGATCAACACGGCGACAAAAAGAGGAAGAAAATTAAAGGAGACAAAAATAAAGGGGGAGGAAAGAAAAGGAAGTCGAGGGGAACGAGGAGATTCAGGGCGAAAGTGGACGCATTTGGAAAAGCTTGGCTCCGGAATACGCCGGCAAAGCTGTCATCCATAGAAGTCTGCCGACCTGTCCTCACCGTCAACTCTGAACGGCAAGCCTGGCTCAAGAGCGAACCGGCAAAGCCATCCCAACAACCGGTTGGCTGGTCACCCTCTGTACGCCGGCAGCTGGAGCCAAACGAGACCGGCTTCTACCACCAGCGTAAACTAAAGTCACTGGATCCTGGGAAAGTAACGCCAAGCTCCCCGTGTTGTCGCCATCTTGGTCCGTGAAATGAGCAATTTCTCCTTGACCCCTCTGTTCTTGGTGAGCCGATCTAGATTCGCTGGTGACGGGTAGCTTCATGGAGTCTTTTTTTGTATACTGAGATTTTGTTTAACCACACACCGGCGAAACAAGCGTACACCTTCGTACCACCCCCAGAGGCTGTGTCGGTGCTTGGAGGCACTGCAAAATAAGTTTACTGTCTTGAAATACGCAAGAAGAACAATATATTTGTAAGAGATCCATGGAGATGGGCATGAATAATAAGTTGATTGCATACAGAGTGCCAAACACTCTTATATTGGAGAGGAACGCTTCCAGTACGATGATGGACCATGGTGATCTTGGCGCGACTGGTTTAGAACGACCCCCTGGAAGCTTCAAAGATTTAAATGGACCAAGATGGCAATTTCCATGGCAACGAGGACCGATTAGCGAATCGCCTTGCGAGGTTTAGGTCGTCTGTATGTTAGTATGCGTTTGTGTCCGGCTAGCAGGTAGGGAAGGCAATGGCGCTACTTTCCCAGGATCCAGTGACTTTAGCGTAAACCAGTGCCAACCTTGGCAAGTCAAACTTTGGATGAACGCCCTTTTCTTTTATTTATTTGCTCATAAGTTTCCTTTTTGTTTTCTTTGCGGGGATTCAGAAAGTAGAACAACTGGGTGCAAATATATTTCTTTGATATCAAAAATCAGACGGACCTCTCAGTTTCCTTTCCTTTTACCATAAAGAACCTGACAATAACTGGCGTCCGCGACAGGAACAGAATTACGAACATGGGTTGATCAGGAACGAGCTCGGCAAAGAGAGGACAGAGTGGCCGAACGAGAAGCTCTCTGAGAGAAAGCGGAACTGGAGGAAAGAACGGAGGGAACGCTCCAGCTTAAGCTTAGGGTGATTGAGGCCGAGGGGTCGGCAAGTGACAGGCATGGTGCGGGCGGTGGTGAAGGACCCCAAGGATCGATTTACTGCGTCACAGTACCTCAGTCCCCATAAGCTAATGCCGTCGTTTGACGACCAAAAGGATGACTTGGATGCGTACCTTAGCCTTTGCACCTGATGAAGCCACATGCGCGTGTCAGTAGCCTTGACAGTGTTGTACACTAATTATGAATCGGAGTATAGAGAATTCAATTTCTGAGGGGCTAATGGGTCTAAAGGGTTGATGGATCTAAAGGGTTGTTGGGTCTAAAGGGTTTATGGGTCTAAAGGGTTGACGGGTCTAAAGGGTTGACGAGTCTAAAGGGTTGGTGGGTCTAAAGGGCTGACGTGTCTAAAGGGTTTGAAGGGCTAACAGGGTCCCATAATACATCAAGGCTGATGTGTTATTTTCAATAGGGTCTCGCCCTTGTCCTTCACTACTCTCCTCCTTTCTACGCCGCGCGCTTCCCTTTCTACTGTTTTTTCCCCAGACGGACGCCGTTAGCGTTTCCCCGTCATATGGGTATTAATGCTAACGAATTACAAAACAAACAAGGACATTCGTGTGATTCCGCAATGAGGCATCCGCTAAGTCAGGCTTGTCGAATACTGAACACAAAGGATATGTAAGGCACAGCTGTAATAAAAAAATAAAAAACGCAGCAGTCGATACCAGCTTTGGGACACGAGGGGTGATGAGGGGGTCCTTTTGGCGTCATAACAAATATTCACGCACGGGAGAGAAGGTTCGTCTGGTTATCCGCCTCCCAGTTCAGTTGTCAGGTCCAGTAAGAGAAAACTATTTTAAGCGCTATTTATGTAAGATTTATTGAATATAATAGAATATACTTAGCGCAAATTCGCATAAGCGATTTGTTGAGCCTGCGCGTGCTTTGCTTACTTATAAAATTATTGTTCCAAAGTCGCTATTTAAAGGCACACAATCACTGTCCGGAAAAGTCTCTTTAAACA
Organism: Ixodes persulcatus; assembly: GCA_013358835.2. NCBI lineage: Eukaryota > Metazoa > Arthropoda > Arachnida > Ixodida > Ixodidae > Ixodes > Ixodes persulcatus. The sequence continues at coordinate 10,803 of JABSTQ010008584.1, read as the reverse complement.
AATTTTCGGGGAGCTTTAGAAAGTAAAATTGTAAATAAAAGAAAGAAAACGCAAGGGCGCAAGCGCCGGTCTAGGTTACAACACATCTACATGTGTTGTGACCTAGACTGGCGCTGCAATAATGAACCACAAACAGATAGACGTCTTCGGGTTTGTGAACTCCCCTACGTAACCCCAGCTCGTGCACTTTCCAACATGTTTGACGCATTGCACTTTGATGAAAACAGGGCATTCACAAGTTTGTATTGAATATTTCTTGTTGAAGTTCTCTCCCTTTCTTCTTGTTCCGAAAGCACTAGGCTTATTTGATACATCGTATCCGAACTGAATACGTGCGGATTTAGATTGCGTGAGCAAATGCGTTTTTCACCATATCGAAAATTGAGTATATAGGATAATCTAATATGAAAAGCTAGGCTCAGAGCCTCTGGGCTAACTAAAGCGAATAATACCCGTTGTACAGTATTAACTGCCTATCGAAAACAGATGACAATTTCGCAAGGTTTATAATTCTGTTCATCCAAGATCGGAAATGCTTGGAGCTTAACCAATCACTAGAAACGTAAAGACACTGCTGGACACGAAAACTTTGGTCCGGATAGTTTCAGAGAAACCGCAAAACCTGAAAAAAGTAGCATGCCTCAGATTATGAGATGACCACGACTGCACGAAACAGTATTCTATGAATCACTATTGCTGTTGTATATATTTGCTCTGCAAAACTTTCTATTTCCTATGTATATGGAATAGATATATGTTCACAAACAATATAAGAAGAGCCATCAAAGCGAGGAACTAGCAATGCTAGTTTCAAAACTGAGCTTGACAGGGAAGCGAAGGCGAGAATCATGAGATAGCAAGCTTTCTTCTAAATATGCCTTTCTTGAGCATGCACATGTTCCACGAAAGCACATTTTAAATCTTGCGATTTCATGCACGATTTCGCGTGGTGAACAGTTCCGAAACCCCTCGTCTCCCTGGTGCAAGCAAATCATGTCACTTAGCTTGTGCATGAAGGAGGGTGGCCGCACAAGATAAGCTAGTTATAGAGAGCGGTGGCGTGGCGTAATACCCAGCAACCGAGGTACAGGGTGGGACAGCGGGGCTTGGGTGTACTTGGGCCGCCGTCGATTTCGCGTTTGAATTGTTGTGTTTTTCGCTCCCTTTCAGTTTAAGGGTGAAGGTAGGATACTTTGGGTAGAAAGAGCTCACTTTAGCCTCAAGATTTCAAGCATGAAGACACCTTCGCAAATTTTAGCATGTAATATGGTATAGATAGGGTTCCGTGTATTTGGTAAATACTGATTAACCCCAAAAGTTACACGAAGAAATTTCTAATTAAAATCAAGAAAACCGAAAAACCCAGAATTAGAGTTGTACTGGAAAATAACAACCCAAGCTAAACGAGAAGGACATTTCGTACCTACATATTTGTTTTCACACAGAATGTGTTATATGGCTGGCACTGAACCATATCCGCCTAAGTGCCAGCAACGAAAATCGACAGGCCTACTGCCAGCCGAACGCAGATTCCGCGCTTATCTCCTTTTTGATTGCACACCAGTGCCACCCGAAACTCTTCCTCGATTGCCTCAGTGTTACTCCCGGCGGGGGTGAAACATCACATCGTCAGACAGACAGCGGCGCTGTGCTCCGTGAAGCGAGCGTGCTCCGGGCTTGCCCGAGAGGGAGCACCAGAGAGAGTGCCAGATAAGCAGACCCCTGTGCCGCAATGGGTTGAGGTAGTTCCGAGTGTTTGATCTACGCTCCGCCTCCTGCATACCACAATCCCACAGGCTCTGATAGAGTCACATTTACATTGCAACCGGAGAGAGTAGCACCAACCAATAGCGTAGCCAGAATTTATTATTATTATTTTCTTTTTTTCTTGGGGGGGGGGGGGGTTGAGGTAACTGGGATGTCCATGACTTGGGGTGCAGAGAGGGGGAGGGGGGGGGTCAAAATGCATGTGTATCATATAGGATCGACAGGGGGGCGCTGAAGCCCCATAAGCTCCCTCCCCCCCTGCCTACGACCCTGGCACCAACAAAAAGAGATCCACGGAGCGCTCGTGCACTTGTACGACACGCGGCAGCTTCGCGCCACTACTTCGCGCCTTCTTTTCTGCACGTGTATACACAGTTTACACACCCTATCATATCCCATTTCTTGTCACCACTGCGTTTTTCCAAGCTAGTACGACAGAGGGCGACTCTTTTAATGTATTAGACTTAGTGCTCTGGTACATGCGCTGAGCTTGCACTGGTTTGGAGCACACTTATTTAATGTCCGCAACGTCGCCACGGGATGGCGCCACGGCTGCATTGGGTCTAGAAACTGGCTAGGAAACAGCTTATTCAAGCGCCGAGAGATATGCGGTGGGGTGCATACTTTGAGAGGCTTGGCAATAGGACGCGTAGCAACGGATGCCGCACTGGATTGGCTGGTTATAGGAAGCGACGCTGTGACGTAACACCTAGCAACCGAGTGTCGCCGGCGACGATTTCCTTGGCTTATTTCGGTGCCGCTCAGTGGGGGACGTTGGCAGTGTCACTTATATATTGATTGGTTGTTGTGCCGAGTGACTCTGGCGAATCCACAGAGCGCCATTGATGACGCACAGCACTCAGTGTTCCGAAATCATCACTTCAGACCGATGGTCAGTGCATTCTTTTTGAATTTAGCCTCATATGTCAAAAGCTCATAAATTTGGCATCAACGAGAGGACTATAAAATGCACATTCGAAATTGAAGCACGCTTTGAGCTTGATACAAAAACCCGGTGTTCAATTTAATTTACATAGATGACACGAACGTGGTTTTCCTCCAAGAAAATGGCTAAATAGCTTAACTTATTTTTAAAAACGTGCTTTTTAGCGGTGACGTGTAGACTCGGGATCGGTTAAGTACGAAAATCAAAACGAAAAGCTAGGATGGTGCCAGGTAGGTTTTGCGGGCTCGTCTACAGGCCGACTGTCGCCTGAAAACTATCCAGCTGTAACAGAAAGCAAATTTACCTAGTGCCACATCAGTCGTTCTGCCTGGTTCTGTTTTATGTTGACATTCAAAACCGTAAATATAAGTTCGTGCTTCCTTCTGTCATAGTACAAGCCAGTTCAGCCTTTCTCCGAGAACCATATGGCCCTCGAGGAGGGGAGAACAGGCCATTGCAGACGACAGTTATTTTAGTCACTGCACGATTGGAGTTACTTTTTAGACCAGCGTTCCAACATAAGGTATCTATCTGCAGGTCGATTGATTGCACCATAATCGCTCAAGCTGTGTTATTAAGCTCTTCATTGTAAGGCAGAATATCAACATGCGAGCGTACAAATAATCTCTTCTCGCTCTTACACCACTGGTACGCGAAACACATGAAGACATCGAAGAGTATTCCAGACTTCATTTACAACGCAAAACAATGCCATGGCGATGTTGCTAACTCACAGAAATACAAAACCACGTTTATTGTCTGTTGGCACTCGGCAACAAGAAACAGACCCAAATGTAGCGCAGAGGACGTGCAGGCACCCGAGAGGAACGAACAATTGCGTGGACGGCCATTTTAGCCCAACATACGTAGAACTGCTGGCACTGCTCTGGAACTTCGCAGTTTCTAACCGCTTCGTTTGTTTCTTTGAGAAGGCGGTAAATGGGTCAATGCAACCGACGTGTTCTGCGCGTTTGAACTGGGAGACTGAATTACAGGCAGTCTTCGTTGCCGCTGACCCCCAGTCAGCTCAATGGCGCTTATTAAAATAAAGAAGACTTGTGCTACGTGCCCGAAAAACGAAACCGAAAGGAGTTGAGGCGGGACGGAGGAACCTTCCTCTCGCCTGACTGGACAAGGAGAAAAGCACCTTGTTCCTTCCTTCTTCTCATGTCCGTTTGGGGGCGCGTCGGTAGAAGGAAGGAAAGCGCGCTGTTGCTACCTTTTTTTTTTTTTTTCTTAGAGTGCGTTTCTTTCTCTCATCGGTAAAAGGACGTCTACCAAGTACTTTTCCTAGTCAGGCGCATGGTCCCTGAAGGATGTGGAAATTCATTCCTGATTCCTCTTTCCTTTAATATATGCACCGGTAAACGTCCATTTCTTTTGTCCCCCACCAAAAATGGACATTGAAAAACACCGAATCTACGGAAAAACATAAGCAAAAAACGCGGTAGTGTTATCGGGCCCCGTTCGCATCACCTTCTCATTTCCTGTTCAAGCGTGCCTTGCGTGGCGTAGTCAGCAGCGTGTTTGGCTCGCAACCGAATCGTTGTGGGTTGGAGTCCCGCCTAAAGTGCTTCAAAATTTCCTCTAAGTCAAATGAAATACCTTATAATGTGAAATAATTTTAGACGTGCGCACCGACCCTTAACTCAGAATAGATGTCGCGTTTTAGTCGCTTTTATTCCACGCGTGACGTCACCTTGCACGTGTGCGTTTTGCGTTGTTTGAAATTCCCGAGCGAGGTTACGTGGCTGCGACGTCATGGCCCCATCTATCAATCCGGATTTTCCCGTCGAGACACCAACGCCGGTTTTCCTTTCCTGCGACACGAGTTCCTAACGCTATCGCATTAAAAACAACCCTAATTTTTCTGAGAAAAAAAAAGCAGCATTTGTATGACGCTATACTCCGTTTCTCACGTAGTCCGAGCGCTGGCGACTCAAAGATCAAATGGAGCGAATCAAGCAGCGCCGAAGGTGCATCGTCACAGCGTTCGTCGTCTTTGCGCTTTCGCTTTCATAGAGCCAAGCAAAACAGGCACAACAAATGCGGCGTCATCCTGCGCTTTTTTGCGCCTTTCGCAGGACGACCACACGCGTCATGATGATGGAATTTTGGCACAGCTTCTTTGGCTATGGGGGTCGTCGCATCGGCTGCGCCTGTACTTATCGGGAAACGGAGTATATTACACTCGTCGCAATATTCACGACAAACTTGATGGCACCCGCTATATGAGTTTTACTCGGCAGGTTTTGGGGAAATCCCGCTGACATCCGCAGCATCTGCTTAGCTTGCTCCATCGCATAAATGGAATAACCTTTGTACGAGTCCCTGTGCTCCCCAACAAGCAGAGGCAAGGTCCCGCCACGGAGCAAGAAAAAGGACGCGTGACGGTCACCGACGCCAGGAAGCACGGGACCCTGAGCGGTCATCGGAAATCTCCATATGCACGTCTGCGCTAGAGCGTCGTGCTCGCTGTATCCTGCGCACCGCGTTACCCCGTTGCTGGGTAACGCGTTTTTGCGAGGGACTGCTTTCCTTTCTGCTTCGTACTTGAACATGGGGAAGAACAAATATATGAATGGGAATTTGGTCTGCGCGCGCAGAAACCTTCCTCGAGAGATACAGTGCACGCAGAAGCCGCATCGCTTTTGATACTGCGTGCAAGGGCACGCAGATGTGTTTCAAAACAATAGCCAGTGTCCGTAAACGGTGGCTACGGATAGTGGTAGGGCTACTTTGAACTTAGGTTTGCTTACGTTGGCGCGCGTGGTGGTGAAGCAGTCTGGCGAAATGGTTACCGAGCGAAATATGTTTTGTGTTTCGTGGCCTTTGTCCTAGGTGCTAGTTAAAGGCTGCAAGTTTTATTTTGACTCACCTCGAAATCCAGCGCCGACTGCTCTGACCTGGACACGCGTTGCCAGAAACCGTACAAGGCCGCTGACCCAAGCAAGCAAGACGCAGCTGGAGCATGAAGTCGCATGACTTCATCCTGCAGCTGGCTGTTGGGTAGTTTTATCACCTCGCTTTAAGAATTAGAGTAAAATACGACAACGTAAAGAGTCGCCTAGTTAAAAAGATTGTAACATTTATTAGTATCTAAAAATCTATCTAGCCAAACGCATCAGCAGCCTATATAATTGTTACGAATGTATTTGCGCAGTCGTTAACCATGTTACGAATGCGGACGACATGAAAACCAGATAGCCTTTTCGTGAATTGGGCACGGCCTTCGTGCTTAAACCAGTCCTGCCTTAGCCATGATTAATCATGTTATTTGTGAGTTTCCTGCTGACGAACAAGATAGTGTTTGCGTCTTAGGAATGGACAGCCCGGCGATTATAATAAAAAACAAAAACGTAAAAGGGAAGTTTTTTGTTTTACCTAGTTTCAAATGAAACAATTACCCAGTTAAAATTAATTGCGATTAAATCAATAATGGACGATTCGGAAGGTTATTCGATCAATCGCCCAACCAGATAGTATAGGGGATATGCAAAAATAAGCGCCGTCTGGTGAGCTTGTCGCGAACTTCGCACTTCCGCCATGTTGGGGGGTTGCGGATAGCTTGCTCCACGGCTCCACCAGCTCCACTCCAAGCTTCCGTGCGAACGACGCGTTTTGCTCGGGCTTCTATTCCTCCTCAATTATGCCCCGGTACTGCTGTGTGCCGCGATGCACGCAGAGTGGCTACAAAGATCTCAGTGGGAATAAGGTGAGTTTCATTCATCTGTTTTTTCTTTCCGCAGTGAACTGTAGTAGCCCGGCCGTTCGATCAGAATCTGCTCTCTCAAACCGGACGTATTTTTATACAGCGGACAGCGAAGTAAAGATAGCGTAACAGATGTACGAGTACTCAGTGTTATTTGAAGCGTGTGGCATCTTTCGTTCGCGTGCCCCCCCCCCCAACCACAAGCGGAGTGGATTTCCCTGGCACACTCGCATCAGCTCATCGAACGACGTTTCTTCGACACGCGATGTTTCATTGACAGACCGTTTCATCGGCAGTTCGTTACACTGACAGGTTGAATTAGCTTTTTCTGTATTGAGCCGCCTCAGACTGTTGCCCCGAAGCGGCGTGAACGGGATACACGCGCGATGAAACGTTTCTGCAGCGTGTGGTCAGCGTAGTGAATATCAACGAAACGCGTCGATGAAAAGTTGTCGAGGAAACGTACGCCGATGAAACGCGTCTTGGCGAGACGATGCGGACCCGCAATATATACACATGGGTGTGCACAGAGGTCAGTGGTGCACATGACAGCTGCCACACATGGGTAGCTCGCCCAGTCGCGTTGAAACGTGAGCTTTCTTTCGGCGCGCACTCGGAGGTTTACCAAGAAGGCAAAACCCCGATGTGCTAAAAGTCCCCCTTATCGTGTTTCCTTAGTCTTTTACTTAAATTAGGTGCGAGCAAATGTAAAAAAAAAAAAAAAAAAATGGATTGAGCAAATGTGCTAGTAGGCTAATCTGAATTTGAGCAACAAGCATTGTTTGACTTCTATGTTTTATTTTGGCTCTTCTAGGTATCCTTTCACTGCGTTCCAGAGAAGGAAGATCTGCGCAAGCTGTGGCTGATTGCGATCAAACGCGACCCACCTTTTAACGTGAGAACGGCAAGGGTATGTTCCAAACATTTTGGACCCAATGACTTCTTGCAGAACATCGCTAGTGGGAGGAGGATACTCCGTGACAATGCCGTTCCTTCAGTGTTCGCATTCAAGAAGCCCACGAGACGACGAAAGCCACCAAAGACCCGACCCTCTGCAGTGGTTCCACCTTGTTCACAAACACCGGCTGCTGTCTTTCAACAGCAGGCAGCATCTAGTGCAGCCCAGCAAAACCCCGTGGAGGGTCCATCAAACGGCGCTAGTGCCCAAAACCTGGGTGAAGGTGAGGGCAGTGAAGAGGAACATGCACTTGACCGGCACCAAGACATCATCAGGCTGCAGACCCCGGCTCCCCCCACAGCTCAAGAAACAGAAATTGAGGAACTGCAGCAAGAGCTAAAAAAAGCGAAGGCGAGGATCTTGTGCCTTGAAAGAGAAGTTGCACTGTTAAAGGAAAAGTGCAGCAAGAACGAAAGTTCCACTAACAGGTTTTGTGTAGAAAAATTCAAGGACTCCGATGAAGATTTCCTCTTCTACACAGGCTTGCCATGTTACGGCCTTTTTCATACCCTCCTGAGCTACCTGGGACCAGCCTCCTGTGACATGAATGTCGAAGAGGAAGGAGAGAGCGAACAGGGAGCCACTCGGGGCCGTCCTTCCTCACTCAGCACCGAGAACCAGCTGTTTCTGGTGCTGGTGCGCCTTCGACTGGGGCTGTTTCAGCAGGACCTAGCGCACCGTTTCAATGTGCACCAGAGCACTGTGAGCAGGCTGTTCACAGCCTGGATCAACTTCATGTTCCTCCGTCTCTCTGAACTATCAGTTTGGTCGTCCAGATCGGTCATCGACAGGACCATGCCCGAAGGCTTCAAGCAGAAGTACCCCAAGACACGGGTGATCATAGATGCCACGGAACTGAAGTGTGAGGTACCCAGTTCATTCGTGCTGCAGTCCGAAACATTTTCTCCGTATAAGTCGGCCAACACGTTCAAAGGCCTGGTTGGCATCGCACCGGATGGCGCTATAACATTTGTGTCACCATTAGCCACAGGTTGCATTTCCGACAAAGAACTTGTTAGGAAAAGTGGTTTCCTCTTGTTGCCTTTCGAGGATGGTGATGTAGTAATGGCGGACAAGGGCTTCACTATCGCGGACTTGCTGGAGCCGCTGAATGTTCACCTGAACATTCCGCCATTTTTAAGGAACGGACAGTTCAGCGAGGCCGAGATTTTAGAGACAGAGGCTATTGCATCGCTGCGTATTCATGTGGAGAGGAGGATTCAGAGGATTAAGAGCTTCCATATATTTGACAGACGCATTCCGCTTACGATCGCACCAGTCATTAACCAGTTGTGGACTGTGTGTGTGCTTCTAACAAACTTCCAAACGCCCTTGATCAAAGAGCACTAACTTTTCAGTTATTTTAAAACCTGAAACCGAGGAATTTAAAGCAAGAGTACAGGCGATCTGGCTTAAAGGACGACGTACAGTTGGCGCTTTCCACTTTTTCGGACATTCTCCTTTCCCAGATCCTCTCCACCTTGCATCTTTCAGCAAAACGGCTCCCTCATTTAGGAGAGGAGATCGCTAAGAGGATTATCTTCCCTGCAGAAGACCGAGGTTGTACGTCGGTCTTTAAAGGCCGACGTACAGTTCGCGCTTTCCACTTTTTCGAACTTCCTCCTCTCGCATATCCTCTCCACCTTTCACCTTTCCGAAACACTGCTCCCCTTGCAGTTTAGGAGATGGGGTCGCTAAGAGGATTATCTTCCCTGCAGAAGACAGAAGTCGGACATCCGTCTTTAAGAGTGACTTGCCTTTTGTTTTGGGGTGACAGTGGTACCTCCATATTCTAGAGATGCATGTGTCTGGCTTTTCTTTTTTTCGGTCTCAGGTTTTAAAATGTTATGATATTTTGGTGCTTATCCAATTCCAGAACCACACAAAGATAATTTTAAATAACAAAAATATTTTAGAGTATTTTATACTGAATGAAACCGATATGTGGTTGTAAACTTTCTCAATCAGCACAGGCGTACTGGTCCTAGTCTGACCCAAGTATATGCAAAACGGAATGCCAGTGCTCTAGAAGCTTTATGTCGCTGTGAAATTGCAAAAATGAATGTAGTCTATTTCTGTCAATTTCTCCTTTGCGAAGCTCGGTGTCACAGTTGATACCCATCTGATGATAGTCGAGTAAGGCTCTTGGATTGGACACAAGCACTGTGTGAGCACTCGACTTCGGTTCATAACAATCAATGCATCGGCCAACACTTGGGTAGTGGCTGATGTCTAGGGTTCTTGTTACTTTCCCTTTTAGTTATAAATGTTCTGCGGATTCCTGTGTAGCCCTCTGCCAGTTCATAGCTTTTCTAATTAATGCTCCGATCCCACCACCTTTATTGCAATAAATGACAATGATTTTGTATTATTGTTACTATACTGTACATGTGATTTCTGCTTTGATGATTATAAGTAACACACACAACAAGAATATTCGAGCAGGTTCAAAAAGCCGGTACTGTTTACTGCATTAAAAAAGAGACAGTAATGGGGGTTTCACAGTGCAAACTAAGATAAACACAAAAGACAAGCAAGTCTGTACTTCAACCAGCAGTTTGAAAAGCTTTTTCATACCATCACAGTTATGATGAATGTCAGAGGTGTTTCGCATGAACACTGCATAGTGGAATTGCATGGCTCTTTGTTTCTGCTAAATTTTTCTTTCAAGGTTTGGAAGTGGAAAATTAGCCTACTTAAGGAGTGGCTAATGTGTTTGTTGTAGATGAGCAATTTAACCAGTGCAGTACAACTGCTAGCTGCAATCTTTGAAGAAAATCATGCAGATAGTGATGAAACAAACAAATGGTATAATGCACACCTAGATCAAAACAAGCAGGGGTGTGGAGGAAACCATGATCTAAATGTATGCTCAAGACCTAGATGCATACTGAGATGTGCCAATGTACAACTTGGAGAAATGAAGAGCTTTCAAGAAAAACAAGAGTTGTATACAGATCTACATCCAACTATTATTTCTAAAAGGTGCAATCGAAGGTTGTGTGAAAACACTGAAACTAAAACAGCAGCGAATGGCAGTTGCACCTCCAAGCTTAATGTGGTGCCACAAGACAGTTTGTCATTGAAACAGGTCCTCAACACTGCTCAGCAGCAAAAAAACAAAAAACTTTGGCAATACATTAGACTTGCTGCAACTGAACTACAAGGATACTTCACAAGAATACTTCAACAGATCAAGTTTCTTCTTCATCTCTTCCCACCGTGACTCGCAGAAATCCACACGGGCTACAATAATCCCCCTGCTGCATAGACAACAAAATGTGTCCGTTGAGTCCAGCGCAGTAACATTTGACCCATGACCTGGCAGTAAAAGCCGCTTGTGAATTTCATGTGGCTCTGTCACCACTTAAATGAAAAAGTCGGGATCTTCAACCACCTGCCCTAACGGTGTCAAACTTT
>JABSTQ010008583.1:0-26305 GCA_013358835.2 Ixodes persulcatus | reverse complement strand
TCTAGTGCTCCATGAGTGCTCGCAGTTCAGGGTCGCCTCGTTGGAGGGCTGCCATGTGGCTTACAGCCGAGGAAAACACTCATCGTCGTTGTCTTTGGTGTACGCACGACCGGCCTCGACGGGGGCCCTTGACAAACAGTTAGCGTCATTGTGCTTCCCGCCCGACTTGTAACACCACTGTCATGTAGAAGTCCTGCAGTCGTAGGCTTCACCGGGCGCGGCGTCCGGAGGGGTCCTTCAGATTCGCGAGCCAGCAGAGCGAGTGGTGGTCTGTGACCGCGGAAAAGGAGTTCTATGCAAATATTGGGAAGAACTTGTTATTACCCAGACGACAGCAAAGCCCTCCATTCAGTCGGTGATAGTTCCTCTCCCTTAGACAGCGTCCGACTTGCGGATGCTATAACTCGCTTTGCCTGTCCTGCATTTGGAATAATACTGCACCCAGACCGGCGTTGGTGGTGTCGGTGTGGATCTGTTTCAGCGAACTGGTCGAAATGGCCAAGAATCTGAGACGCCTGTAGTCTTAGTTTGAGCTCGTCGAATGACCGCTGGTGTTCTTCTGTCCACTTTGACGGGGTCCTAATGCTAGAGACGCTGAACGTATGGCGATGGTGAGCGGGATTCACGGCGGAGAGATGGAGCTGAGGATGGCGAACGTCGAAGGTACTCCCCGATGTCGTGAGGGCGTTCGCCGTACCTCGGGCGTAGGTGGTTCGGTCGAACCGACGCAGCCCAAGTTGGCGGGGGGCACCCACGATAGATGTGGTTGGCTTCCCCTCAGGGTAGTGGAGCGGGCGTCGGTTGGCCATTCGGCACAGGTCGGTCTTTCTTGACGCAGATGGTTCTCGACTACGTGCGCCCGATCTTCTAGCGTCTGGGATACTGCGGCTCTGGAGGCATACGTTGGGGGACCGCCATATACGGGCGTGGGGCTGGTGGTGTTCGTCGGACATTTGCGGCGTAACTAAGAGCGGGCTCCTCCGGTGTGATACGGTGACAGCAGTCTTTAGGGGTGGAAGGCAGGTTGCACCTCCTCTCGCACGGCTTCGGCGCGTGAGAGAGTATGGACGGGCGATCAGGAGCGTGTAGCATCTTGCGAAGTTCTTCCCGGACGATGTCGCGGAAGAAGATTCCCGTAGGCCGTCGGCACCGGCGGTGTTCAGGTCCAGTAGGGAAGATGCGACGGTTGGAGAGTAGGTACGCAGGCGAGTCGATGGTAATGGCTTGCTCGAGCCTACAGCGTGCGCTCGATGTTAGTGGCTTCAGTCACAAAACCGTCGATGGTTGTCGGGGGAATGAGGACATGTCCTGCGAACATTTCACCCTTCACGCCACGCATGAGGACGCGAAGTTTCTTCTCCTCGGCTGCCTCTGGATCGTCTCGGGCACATAGGCGCATGACATCCTCAAAGAAGCTGGTCACGCTTTCGTTGGGGCTCTGCGCCCTTCTTTGGAGAAGGTCCTCCGCTCGCTGCTGACGGTGCTAGTTGAGGAACGTCCGCTTCAATTCAGCGGCGCAACACTCCCATGTGGTGATGGACGATTCGTGGTTTTCAAACCAGTGCCTCGCAGTTCCTTCAAGCGAGAAGTTGAGGTTGTGGAGGCACTGCTCAGTCGCGCATCTGTTGTGGCGGGCTATACGTTAATAGCGTTGCTGTCAATCCTCGATGTCCTCGTGGACCTCCCCGTAAAAAGGCGTCGAAATCCGGGGTGCGACTGTCAGGTATACGACGGCGGCGGCGGCTGGGGTGGGCAACGGCTGGTTGTCCATCGTCGGCCTCGTTATCTGCTTGGTCTCGGTAGGCAAAAGTCCGAATTCCGGGTGTAGGGTTTCGGTGCGGAGATTTAATCGGGTCTTGGTAGTGTCTTCGATGTGTCTTCATGGGCTTGGTGTCGGACTTGCACTGCGGGCCCTCGGAGGTGTACGCTCCAGGGACATGCGCTCCCCAGCACCTTCCCCAAAATGTGACGAATGACATTTTGGTGTACATTTTTTATGTTAACTTGGACCTTCGCAGAAATTTGACCCATTATTACGGCGGCTGACATCACTAAGGAGACTCCAAACTCGTTGGCTACATTTTTAAGTTTGTGGGGAAATTCTGTGTATATACGGGACTAGCATCACTTTTTTTTTGTTAATTCTGCGCTTAGCTTTTTAGCTCCCTTTAGTGTCTTCACCAAGGTTTCCACCACCTAAGTAAACACATGCATTTAATACCCGAGGATGTCAGCCTCTCAAGGTGAGCTTTGAAACTGCATTTGGTGGTGGGAATACATGACTTCTGAGGGCAAATGAAAGGCAGGAGAGAGCTATTGGGCAGGAGATCGAACTATAGGGGGCGCTTTATCGAGCTTGTTGTCCCCACAGCCCGGTGTTTACCAACACAGCATAACAAAGAAATTGAACCTGGCCGAGCACGGTCTGGGCACGAGCGCTTCGCTCTGACCAGTGCTTTGGTCGCACGAGGAGTGGCCTTCGAATCGTCATCTTTGATTTCTCGGATCAAAAACAAACAAGAAAATACGGTTTGTTGTCCCCACAGCTGAAGCGCACCGCTAGAGGCGTGACAGTTCGATCTCCTCCCCAATATACCTCATTTCACGACCTTGGAGTGTGATGACGAAAAGCTTACAATGCCTTTTAGGGGCGAAGCTCCTTAGGGGCTAGCCATGTCCGTATGTCCGTCCAGCGTCCAGCGTCCGGTGCTCGTGCTCGTGAGCTCACGTGCTCGTGTAGGGCGAAAAAATAAAAAAAAAGATGAAAAAAAATGACAAAAAAAAATGTTTCCGCAGTCGACAGAATTCGAACCTGTGCGGGGAGACCCCAACGGATTTCTAGTCCATCGCCTTAACCACTCGGCCACAACTGCGGGACGAGTAGGGAGCTCTGAGATGTGGTAGTAACTCAAGAGCTGGGGATGTCATGAATGAAACGTTGCATGTAGCCGCTCAACGTTTATAGACGAGAGGGCGCTGCGGTCAAATGCTCAAATGCGTATATAACCACGTTCCATACCACACATTCTCTTTCTGACATGGATGAAAACGAACGAAAGGCTCGGCATGCTGCGGCTCAGCGTCTACGCAGACAAGCACCACCAGAGCTTCGCCCGAATCAACATCATTCATCACGTGGAGATGCGGTTAATTTTTTGAGAACGAGCTGGAATGGACCAGCACGTGCCATTCGGTTGCAAGGAAAGCGAAAGGTCCAGTCTTTATATGCTTTGTCGTTCTGTCTTGGTGGTGACGATATTGAGTTTGAGACTATACACCATTCTAGTTAACAGCTTTTTCGCTTATGCCGATTCGCTTGCGCCCAGATTAATATAGCGCCAAAAGAATTGTGGCATTACTTAATGAGAATAACAATCCAGTCGTGGAGACATAAGTTCTATACGGTTAGCAACACCCCGTTGCTCTTGTACGTTCAGAGTCTATGGTCTCCAAAATTAACCACGTGGCACCACGGTTATTCATAATACGCTAAATATATCGTCTTTCTTTTTCTTTCTTTACATCTAGGGTAGTGAGGAATAGACCGCCTAATGATGCCGCCCATATCCTGAAAAGTTACTGTTGTAGGCGTCATGCTGCGTTATAGTTAAAGTGCTGGAACATTGCTCGGCAAATATCTACACTTTAGGGGGATCGGTGGCCGAGTGGGCTGAAGCGCACACCCAGCTCGACGCGCGTGGAGCGAAAGCCCGCGCTTATGGCGCAGCTCGAGCCCCACCCCTGCCCGTTTCGATCTGGATGAGCATCGTACCGGCGTGCGGTCGTGTATCACTACTGCGTGAGCACGTTAAAGACCCCAGGTTAGCAGTCGTACTGCACTGGCAAAATTGCTCATCTACAGTGTAAACCAGTGTCGCCCCTACTGGCAGACCAACCTTACGCTGTATAAATCACTAAAACGTCCAATTTGACTTTTGACTTGACTAGGCCAAACACGCAATAGAATGCCAAGAGAACACAAATACGCAATGAGTTTCAACGCTCGTAATAATATTCTTCTCACCTTTTGAACATCTTGAAGCCTCAGTGAAATGTTGATTGACCGAAGCAGGCTGAACCGGTTGTTCACCTATTATAGAGCGCAACAAAGCACACTTAGTCTTTTATTCGTCGATTTTACACAGAACTGAATTATTCCGATTCTGACGAACTGACAACAGGTTTCAAAATTGCGTGTTTATGTTCCTTGTTCCTAATTCTAGGGTGCAAAAAATAAGGTGCGATACCTTGGTGGTCTTTTTACGAACAAATTTTTGAATCGTCGCTAATTTCGCGAATCGCAAGTGACTTAAGGTGACGATATTTTTGTAAATTCTCAACTGCGTCATAAGTGGAAATTGGCTAATATCACGCAAGCCGGCTACTGCACGAGTCGGACTATAAAAGATTCACATTTTTCACAAGTCCTGCTGACAGATATACCACAACGTTAATTGAACACTATAGACAGAGTGGTCACTGTTTGCTATAGCAGCGCTGCGTCATTAGTCCGTTTAATATGACATTGGCTTTACGTGCTTAAACACGCAATGCATCCTGCACCAATGCTGACAGTATCGCTGGCGCAGCAATGACTTTGCGCTATCTCTGCGCTGCGCTGCAACTAAATCACTTCGATCAAATCTCTCGATTCGCTTATGGAAACGGTTTTTAAGTTAAGCAATCGTCCCAGGGAACTCGAGTTTCCCGTGTGCGGGTTTATTTTTGCACAAAGTTCTGTAGCTTTGTCTGGAAAAAAGAATATTCTTCCTGAATATTTTAGTTTTTTCATCTTTTCTACTGGATGGATGTTTTTTCGGTTTACGGTCTCTTAATTTGATGTGTGTCCTCAGTCTGTAGCAGTTAAAAAAAAAAGAAGCTTTTTCGTACTCCTCAAAATTTCACTCCAGCAATGAGAAATTTCCTGTTAGTGCGCCAGGCTAGGACTAACTATGGAAAGGCTACGTCTGCAAAAAAAATTATAATTAAGGTGCGACATTTTGCTTGTTCCAAAAAACTTCTAGAAGTGTAATAAGTATTCGTATATACCGTGCAGACAATTTGATTATGATGAACTAATGTTATTCTTGTATGAGATTACTATGTTCTGACACAAAATGCACAATGCGAAATAAGTTGCAGCCAGAAATGCTCCCTCAAATAGCCGGCAGTCAACAAGTTACCCAGGTAGAGAAGCTATAAACCCACGCTCCCGCAACCGGTAGAAAATAACGCCGTAACATGCCTGTCAAGTTCGGTTTTGTTTTGACAGCCTCTGAATCTTCAGCGTAGCTAGCTCGAGCAATATCCGGTGTTGGCCTTGCTGCATGACTTAAGGTATAAATGTCACATAATCAAAGTTACTAATATTAAACATCGCACAAAACGTCGGCGGAAGAGAACTTCAAATTCAAATTCAAATACTGGGACAGCAATGCTTCAGCCAACCGTCCCTCTCGCTGAGGGCTAAGGAGGTGACTTTTTTGGCCAACGCCTACGCGCAGTAACTTTGGCCGGCCAAAGGTGAAAGTACCGTTTTCTAATTTTTCCATTTATTTTTTTACCTTCTTTTATTGTTTTCCTTCTTTTTCCTTCTTTCCTTCTTTTTCTCAAATTTATAGATCTAGTCTGTACACATTTTCTTCCTTTTCTTCTTCTTTTTTTTCTTTTAGCTTGTGTTCACGTCACGTGGGTTTTTTTTTTATTAAAACAGAAAGATAGAGAGAACAGAGAGGTAAGCCAAGGAGTACCCTCGACTGGCTACTCTGTTAGGGGAAGGGAAAAAAGGATAAAAGAGTGTCAGAAGAAGAGGGAAAAGAGAGGGAGAAGCGGGACGCACACTTCGGCGTAAACGCCCACACACATTTCAACTGCGACGTCTCTTTGTCCGGGCAGTCAGAACACTTTCATCGTCACAGAGTCACACTCACATTCATGGTCATCAGTCACAGTCACAAATATATTCATAGTCACAAATATTCATAGAGCAGCTACTGTCACAGTTATCGTTAGGATAAAAATTATAACCAGGTTTTATCGCTAAAGTCTCTCTGCCAGGCCTGTGTTTTCAAGAAACGCTGAAATGCTCTTCAAGGCCTTGCGCTGGAAAAATGGCGACGGCCAGTGGCCTAAAATTGATGATATGCTCATGTCGTTGGTATGGTGACTTGGCATAGAATTCTGGAGCTCCGCACGTTCAGTGTTGTAGAGTGGACAGTCGGAAATGATATGTTCAATAGTTTCTGGTATATTACATGCACTGCAGTTAGGGCTGCAAATAAATCCCAATTTGTATTTGTGCTGATTTGTGTAGGGTACGTTGAGTCTTAGCCGATGAAGAAGGGTGTCTAGATCTCTTGGGAGGCCTTTTGGCAGAAAGTTCTGTAAAAGCGGGTTAATACGATGAGGGAAGGTGTGGTAATATGTAGATGTCCAGGTCTCGAGGAAGAGTTTTTTTCCTAATGTTCTAATTAGTTGACGGCAGTCCGCTTTTGTGAACGGTACGTCTTCACAAAGCTCTACGTTATGTCCGCAGGCAGCCGCAGCGTCTGCTGCGTCATTTCCGGGAACACCACAGTGACCTGGCACCCACTGAAACACAATGTGTTGTCCATTGTTTGCTGCCGTGGCGTGAATAAATAGAAGTTCAGAAACGAGCGCCGGATTAGTTGATTTGCTAAGGGTTTTTTTTAAGCACTGTAGTGCTGCTTGTGAGTCTGAAAAGATGACCCATTTTCGTCGTAGACTGCAGTCCAGAATGTGCTGCAGTGCTTTTTTGATGCCATGGAGTTCAGCTGCAGTGGATGATACTCTTCTTGAGAGTTTGAAGGACTGAACTAGTTCTATAGAAGGGATAAACAATCCCGAGGACGAGGAGCTTTCACTTGTTGATCCATCGGTAAATATATGCATAAAGCCCGGGTATCTAGTATGTATATGTGACAATGTATATTGTAGCAGAACAATTTTGGACTGTGAGGATTTGTTCTCAACCCCGTTTATGTGTAAAGACACAATGGGTGGAGGCAAGATCCAAGGTGGACAATGTGGAGCTTCGGAGAAGACAGCAAATTGTGGGATATCATGCTGTATAAGTGCGATGTGCGATGAAATCTCCGCGTTCGGGCGCCTCAAATGTGCATTCGTAAGGTGATGTTGACGATGCTGAGTTTTATATCTGAGATACACGCGTAGAATTTCCTGAATACGCATTATTTCAAGCGGAAATTGTCCGGCTTCGGCAAGTGTTGGTATCGTGGGTGAGTCTGGTGGCAATCCGAGACATAACCGTAAAGATTTATTATGTCCAGCCTGGAGATTCTTCATGTTGCTCGCACATGTGTGAAGTACGGGTAATGAATATCGCAGCAAGCCATTCACGAGAGAATTTTGTAATCTGAGCATGGAATATGATGATTTACCCCAGGATCTACCGGTCAAACAGCGAAGAATATGACACGCGGAGTCTATCTTTTTCCTCAATCGCTTGATGTGGGGTGTCCATGTCAGGTTTCTGTCAAGAGTGAATCCCAAAAATGTGTGTTGAGAAGCATAAGAGATCAATTTTCCTGCAAGGACTAAAGGAAATCTTTTCATTGACATGCGTGTGAAGGCCATTGCTACTGTTTTTTCAGGTGAGAGGCTGAGCCCGCGTGAATGAAGGAAATTACTGATTATTCGAAGGGCCTGTTGAAGCTTCCTTTGAGAGATAAATCGATTTCGGTTAGTCGTCCATATGCAAACATCATCTGCATAGATAGTAATATTCACTCCTTGGGGTAGATGTTGCACGAGTGATATCAGACTTAAATTGAATAGCGTCGGACTGAGGACGCCACCCTGTGGGACACCCATACTAACAGTATGATAGGAGGTACAACCTTCCATTGTATCCATGAATATAGTTCTTTCAGAAAGGTAATCTTGGATCCATGCGTATATTTGGCCACCAATTCCGTGTTCAGATAAAGCCGTTAATATGGCAGCGTGTTGAATGCAATCGAACGCTTTGCTAATATCGAGAAAGATTGCTATTGTTGTTTGCATTTGTGATATGCCATGTTCTACACAAGTAACTAGATCTATTACATTATCTGCTGCTGACCGCCCAGGTCTAAAACCAGACATTACTTCGGGGTATATGTTATTAATTTCTAGGTACCAGTTGAGCCTTGTAAGTATCATTTTTTCCATAACTTTTCCTATACAACTTGTGAGAGCGATTGGTCTGTATGATCTTAAATGTAATTGAGATTGACCCGATTTCAAAATAGGCATAATCTTGGCTCTTTTCCATTCAGTGGGGACTGAGCTATTTGCAAAGGATGTGTTGAATACTTCAAGTAATCTACGCCGTGGAGCGTTCTTCAGTCGAGAAAGGGCAGCATACGTCACTCCATCAGGACCAGGCGAAGACTTTTTCTTGGTATTTTGTAGCGCGCTGTCAAGTTCACTCAGTGTGAATGGCTGATCGAGTCTGGAGTCAACTTGCACGGGAGTTTTGTGTGGTTTGCTGTCTATAGCTCCGCTGTTTGATATTAGTTTGCAATAGGACTCAGCGATTTCGAGCTCAGTGCAGTGTTCTCTGAGAGCAATAGCTCTGAAAGGGTAGCGTTGGTGGTGTGTCTGGCGTCTAATTCCACGAACTATTCGCCACATTTTCACAAGGCTGTTTTTGGCGTCTAATGATGCACATAGTTCTCGCCATGATTTCCGCGCAAGGGAATCTAAATGGCGTCTGACCTTCTTTTGCGCTCTCCTTTCAGCTCGCCGATCTTCAAGAGTCTTTGTTCGCTTTGCTTTTCTTTCTGCTCTTCGCCTGATAGCTCGTAGTTTCTCGTACTCTGAATCTATATCATTTCTGTCAAAGGGCATTGTTGTTTGAAATGTAGATTTTTTTAAGCATTCTTTTAATATAGGTCCGAGTTCTTCATCCAGCGTGGTAGCGGTAATAGACTCGTTCACAAGTTCAGTAAAAGTTCCCCAGTTTGTGGCAGCCAAAGTATGAGTCTTTTTGCGCTGAATAAATCCATTATAAAATATTAGAAGCGGCATATGGTCACTTCCTCTACTTTCAAGGTCAGTAGTCCAGCGAACATTATGGTATTGCTCCGCTGATACGAAAGTTAGGTCTAGTGCGCTGCTGCTCTCTCCCCTGTGAAAAGTTGCACTGCCGTCGTTTAAGAGGCACAGATTAAATCTTTCACTGATATCGATTAGTGCAGAACCTCGCTTGTCGGTATACCTGCACCCCCAAACTTCATGGTGAGCGTTAAAATCGCCACACAATATATGAGGGGACGGAGTCGCCTCTAATAGGGCTTCCAGACGACCAACTTCAAAAGGTACTTGAGGCTGAATATATGCGGAAATGAGTGTAAATGTTTTTGATTTGTTTCTTACAATCACGCACGCATATTCGTTTGTTTCATGAGGGGAGACCTCATACTCGGTGGAGACAAGGTCAACCCGGATACCTATTAACGCCCGACTTACCCCGTTTGTCCTTTTTGATGTAATAAACGAATATCCTGAGAGTCGAAGTTTTGAAATATCATCTATTCGAGCTTCTGATGTCGCTAGCAGGGGGAAAGGGTGTTTATGCACAAGTTGTTTGAAGTCCGACATTTTTGAGCGAATACCATTTGAATTCCATTGAAAGACAGTAGTTTGATCGAGAATATCATGAAATGGTTCACTTAATTGAGCCAATCTAGAAGATTTGGCGAAATTAAATCTATCAGACTGAGTACTATCGGAGCCCAGGTGTAGTTGCTTCGTCTAAGAAAGCCTCTGACAAAATCAAGAACCATAGTTAAGGCTGTGTTAAGTAGGGAGTCTCTGTTTTCTGATACCTTTCTTCTGTCGGACACATGCTTGGGGATAGAGACAGAGGCAAGATTACCACCATCAGGGGGTGTGATTCTTTGAGTTGCCGGCTTTCCCTTGACTGCGCATGGTGAACTTCTATCAATTTTGTGGGTGTGCTGCCCTGCACATAGTTTTTGGAGGGGGTTTAGATGAAGAGTTGCCAGTTAAGATATCTCTAAAAGATTTCTTAGGCGCAGAATTTAAAGGGCGCTGTGTTTCTGTATCCTCTTGATTTTTTTGCACGTTTTCAGAGCGCGTTTCTGTCGTAGGCTGCTCTTGTTGCCCTTGCGTGATGGTGTCACTTGCAGGAGCTGTGACAAAGTGCTTTTTGCGAAGCTCAGTTTTTCTCTGCTGTTCAATTCGCACCGGACAAGTGGGTGTGAGTGCGTCATGTTGACTTCCACAATTGGTGCATTTCGGATGATCAGCATGACATGTTTCTCTGCTGTGCCCCTCCCCGCATCTGGAACAGGTTTCTTTCTTTTCGCAAGTTACGCCTTTGTGACCATAGCGGCCGCAATTTTTGCATTGCAAAGGGCGCTCCTCGAATTGCCACACCTGATATCGGACTCGAGATAAGAGCACATATCTTGGCAGCATGGGTGAGGCAAACGTTATTTTGATAGATGTAGAGTCTCCCAGTCGCCTAATATGGAAGATGGGTATATCTGAAGACATATACTTCTGCATGTCTGAATCAGCGACGTCCTTTTCTACGCCCCGTATGACGCCTACTGCAGCAGATCGAGGTCCTGGTTCGTGCGCCCTAACGTCCATTCCACAAAGCTTAGTAAGTTGCAGCAGTGCTTTGGTAGCGAGCGAGTTTCGTGTATCCACTGCGATGAGATTAAGCCTTTTGTTTGGACGTACCATTAGGATGCACTCCGGGCAGTGGAGTTCGAAGGCGTCGGAGACTTTGTTCATGTTCAACTTCATCAAGGATTGTTCAGGATTGGTTGGAGAGAAGATCACAGTGAGACCTACGGGGTGCTCTGGAGTCTGTATGGTGGATTTTGAGATGACACTGTCACTGGAGTGGCGGCGCTTCTTGTTCGTGATCAAGATGAATCCCTCTTGGTCGTCAGTGATTTGGAGATCCATATCCATGGTGGTAGATTCAAGTTGGCTCTGCGTTGGGTCAGCTTGCGTGAGGGCAATTGACGAAGACAAATTATTTGTCGCTGTTGAGGGGTTCACCCCTTGCTCCTGAACTGCCTGGGACCAGTAGGAGTGGTCTTCGGTGGATTTCGAAGGTGTGACTTCAGCATCAGGCATAGTTTTCTTCATCATACATGCCCGTCTCCGAAAAGCTGTAGTTTGTCGATGGAACAAGTTGGAGAGCCGGGAAGAACTTGCTTTTGAGAAGAAAAGGCAATTGAAAATCCGAGGAAAAATTGCGACCTTGTTTTCATGCACGTCTTCTTCTTTTTTCTCCACGTGGGGTTCACTTTTCGTGGCTTCTTTTTCCTTCTTTTCACTTCTTTTTAAATAAATCAGTTGGGAGTCAGCGCTCTTTCGTTCTACTGTCCTTTTCTTTTCCGCCGACGTTTTGTGCGCTGTTTATGATTAGTGATGTACCAACTAGCTCAAATTACCACTTTACTACACATATTCAAAGCATTTATTTATGGAAAATATTGCAAATGTCACAGCAATATACTTACAATTTAAATGTTCAGGCTCTTTCAGGTATTATACTAAAAACTATATAGAGTTTATTAACGTGCACCGTTCTTTGTCCGCGTGCAAAGCATTTTGTGAAGCCTGAGAAACGTGGCCGCAAAGCTCGATGCTAAGTGGTTAATGGGGAAGGTCACGATACACGTGACAAGAGGGCTAGGCGAGGAGAAGGAAATAGGCGAGGAGGAATTCGATCACTGGTGCGCACTGAAGCAGAGGAGCTCGAGGGCATGGAAGGCTCTAGAAGATCACCAGTTCTGGCAGCCCTGCGTACATGGCACTCAGAGTACCGCTAAACGTTTGTTATGGTAGAACGCTTCATGTATAAAACACAATTGCCTATAGTCGGTTACAAGTTAAGAGGGTAGGAGAAGCTCCTCCCACAAGCGTGGTGCGCCGGTTTCAAATCTCTCCGCAATCGAAAGAAGAGTTCACTGGAAACGCTCCTTGTTCCGCTTCAATGGATAGATAATGGCCACAGAGTGGTGCCAACTTATCTTCTACCCCCACTTTTTAAGAAAGCGACCTTCGTATTCATCGGAGAAGGAAGCGAGCCCCTGAAAGCAGCCTTTGTATCAATCGGAGGGGGAAGTTAATCCCCGAAAGTCGTCTTTGTTTCCATCGGAAGGGGGAAGACTTAATCTCCCTCTCGTGGCTTCCACAATGCTAAGTCAAAGTCGAGAAATAAAGCAAATATGTACAGAAAGGCACGACCCTCCTCGCGCGTTGGCCGCAACGTCACAAAAACGATGGGACGCTTTTGGATGCGGAGGTGGCGGAGGGATATATGATTCCCTTTGAGGGGCATTTGCCGCTACCTTCTTGACTTGTAACCTACTATAGCAATTTGCCATGTTTTCGTTTGTATTTCTCAAAAAAGAATAATGTTTAGCTACATTTTGATTTTATTCTCTTGTTTTGTGGATGAAGAAAATAAATCACAAAATATTACGTTATTTTCAAGCTTTTGCATCTATTGAAGCAGAGCAAATGTAGCAAACAAATACTTACTGAATTTACTAACGCCGATATATAGTCCGTGGAGCTCATGAGGGGTGGAAGTTTATTTTTAAACTCATTTATGTAAGATTGATCATAAAACACAGTGATCCCAAATTCATATACTTTGGCTTTCGGTGAACCGTCAGCTGGAAGATAAACGAATGTTGTATATATTTGGTGATTGTTTTGATTTTGACCGCTGTCCAAGCTCTACTTCGTTGTTTCTGTTATACCATTCGGTAATACGTCAACATATTTTCTCTCTGAATACTTTTTATGCAGCTGATAGGCATAGCCTCGTCTGAGCTTTAGGTGCTGCAAAAGATCACAATGTGATGCAAATATTGCACCACGTTGAAAGCTCGAGCACTAAACTTTAAGTGATCCTATATTTCTTCGTCAGTCTATCACACTGAGGTGTTTGGAATACTCAGTGGCGGCTCTATTAAAGTCACATCAAATAATTTACTTTTTGCAGTAATGCGGGATGTAGTTTATTACAATTTGATGTAGGTAATTTAAAAGGGTTATGATTTACCGTTGGCCGGTAACAGTACCCTTAGCAAAAAGAGGCCGTACTTGAAACGAATTTGAAATATATTGAATATGAATATTCATTTTGTATTTATTCTGTATTATTTTGTCCGCATTCGAAATACGCACGTAATGTATTCAAAATATATCATAAATATTGATCAGAAAATATTTAGATATACCAAAAATATAATTCCTTCCCCCTCAAGATGTCATTTGTGTCCTAAAAAGTGGCTACACAAATGTTTGTTTTTAGTTAGTAAATGCATTTTGTGTAGTATTTGAAGACTCTACTAAATACATCCCACAACTACACATCTGACACGAACACAAACACAAACACCATGACGCACTGGACACCTGAATCACAGTCCCGTTGACTGCTCTTGAGCCTTATATAGCCTACATATTCAAGGAAATCATTTGGCCGGTGACCAGCTCTGCACTTATTAAGATTCTAAGTATTCTATCTTCTCCTAGGGAGTCTGTCAAATGGTAAACAGTGTTTTGAAGTTCGTGGACGATATCTCTTACTAAAAAGCATTGGTACAACTAATAATAATTTGGCGCAGTCGCTAAAACAATATCCACAAAAACGGCTTCTTGGAGAAATGTTATTGCTTCTCTGCATAGCACTACTCAGAATGAAGCGAGTCAAGCTAGTTTCTTCACTTTAAAATAGTAATTTTGCTTTTCTTTACTAGTTGACTATTTAATACGGACATTAACGTCACTATATTAAAGTCACTACTCACATCGCATACAATGAGAGTATACACATTCAGTGAACTAACATTGCGCTAACACAATTCCACGCCAAACATATCTGCTCACTGCTCTTGCTGAAGCTTTCCAGCATCAGCAAGTGTTGTGGTTGTAGTTCCCGAACCCCGTTTGTGATTGGTGTGCAAGAAACTCATCAGGTGTGTTCTTGATAGACAAAAAACAAAACAATAACAAACTTCTCTGATTCAACAGTGCGATGCTGCACAACTCAATTGACAAACTAATCAAATGTTGTATTTAGGCCGTTCAATGTACTCCACATCTGCTTGAAGTGAACTTCTGATAGGCAAGCTTTTCATACTTTGGAAGTTTAAGTCAAACTACCAAATTATTGCAGTCAAAACGTACTTAGGGTATAACAGAACAGTATTTACGATTTCTAGGTATTTTAAGAGCGTTCTGCACATATTTTTGATCGCTGCCTTTCTATAGGGCTGTAGTATATTTTGCATGAAATAAACTAATATTTTAAGAAATCTAATTGAAAGGTATTTTGTGCCTACTAATTTAGTATTTACATATTCCAGAACGCATGAAGAGGACTTCAAATGTAGTTTAAATAAAGGCATTTTAAAACTATTTTCAGAAATATATTTTAGAACTAAGTAAAAAAAAAGAAGTGTGTATATTCGGTATATTTTTTGTGTACTTACAATTATGAGCTGTACTTCAAATATACTCAAATTAGAATGTGGTATATTTCAAACGTCTTAGTTTTCGCTAAGGGTAACGAAATATTCATTGCTTTTTCTGTTTCGGGTATACTTTCTTGAGTAAAAAAACACAAAGGGCGACTTTATTTACAAAAAAAAAACGTATAAGAATTAAATATATCTTTTTTTATAAACGAGAGAGTATGGGACTAATTGAAACACCATGACTAGAAAGCAGTTCAGTCGTCTGAAGCGCGCAACCGGGAGAGCAATCGCTAACAAGACATTTTGTCGATTGTGGGAGCAGGGGGTTCAATATTTCTTTTAAGTATCAACAGAACTGGCCAGCAGCTGTTCCTTTATTTTTGTTTCAGACGGGTATCGGTGGAATAGAAACTGAAGCCGGCGAGCACTTTCTATTTTACCCGTTCTAAACCGCCACACACAGTGAAGAAGCGAATAAACTAGATATCTGGAATCACCCTAAAAATCGACTGCCAGGCGACTCGCCTGTTGTGTTCGCCTCTCACTAGTCGCGATCAGCTTCGCTATGCTTCAGGCCTGACTTGGCACACTTCAAACAGCGCCGTGTGTAGTTAAAGTATTTATATTGTAAATAAAGTATAAAAGAAACAAAGCCTTAATCGCTTCTTTTGTGTATAAGAAGGTAAAAATTAAGTAAATTAAAGTAATACCATTTTGCATTAAAGTAATTTATAGTTGTACTTATTAAAATTTGTTTTTGTGGTAACTTGTAAATTAATTTCATTATTCAAATGTAACTGCGCAGAAGATAACACACACTCAGAGCACACGCACACAGTCGAAAAGAGGCCTCTCGCGTCGCGCTGACTATCAACTCTCAAACCTCTCAGGCCTCTGTACGATGGTACATACCAGGCTAGAACACCGAATATTTTACGGCACTCATACAGAGATGTCGAGGTACAGTTTCCTTGGAGCGACGGAAGCCTGCTTTCACCACCGCCCTCGACACTACTACTACCCCTGTGTCTCAGAACAATGCTCAACCCACTCTACACTTACAGTGCAAGTTGCTAGGCCACTTGTCCAAGGGGGAGCATCTGTAGCAGCCGCGCTAGTGGTGCTACCGGAACGATAAGAAAGACGCCGGTCGGTGCGAGCAGACAAAACGAGACACTACGCGCATCAAGTTTCGCCGACCGAGCGGCCGGACTGCTACATTGACGATGTCCACTGCAGTTTTCTTTGATAGCGCAGCTGTTAGCCATCCGTTTCCGTGTTGAACGGCGTCGGCGTCACAGTCGGCGTGGGCGTAACCGCGCTAAATTTAGCGGGGAAATTGACGTCACGTGGCCTCAAAACCAAGTCAAAACCCCGCTAAATTTAGTGGGAAAATTTTACCCTCGTGACGTCGCAAATGACATGGTTAAAAATCGCGCGCAAAGAGACGAGGACAAACGAGGAAGGAACACAGAACACAGACAGGCGCGATTTTTAACTATGTTCCTTCCTCGATCGTTGGTCCTCGTCCCTTTGTGCGCGAGCTTTAACCATGTTCAACGTTTACCAACTCGCCCAGCTTACTACTCTTCTACAGTCGCAAGTGACGCCACTCAACCCGGGAAAGTTTTCCCGCTAAATTTAGCTGAAAAGTTGTACCATCTTAACGTAACACGTGACGTCACGTCTGACGTTACACGTGACCCTCACCTTCTCCTCCTCAAGAGCTGCTCTCTAATTCGGCATTACAGAGAAGTGTAAACGCGTTTCATGTGTTCTTGTCTTTTTTTCTTTTTTTATATTAGTGTAAAGGAAGAAGAGGAAAATACAAACCAAAGTTAATAGTGACATAGTTTTTGCGGACTCTAACCAAAGTTTTATTAAAAACACATAAACCCGACGTTTCGGGACCCGCTCGGTCCCTTGGTCACGGATTACTGCAGGCAGGGGCGCGGTGGGGAAGTTGCCCAGGTGGTTGGCCTTGCTAAGGCTTCTCCCTCGACGAGACCCAGATCGAGGCCACCGAGAGACATTGGAGGAAACGCCCTCATCTAGAGTCCTGGTTTATCCAAACAACGAGCAAGAACGTGAACCGGTCCAAGGGCACTCTTCCGGGCGCGTACGTGTCTGGACTCCGCGCCCTCTGGAGTAAGCCAACAACGAGCAAGAACGTGAACCGGTCCAACAGCACTCTTCCGGGCGCGTACGTGTCTGGACTCCGCGCCCTCTGGGGTAAGCCCTATAAGGCTTACTCCAGAGGGCGCGGAGTACAGACACGTACGCGCCCAGAAGAGTTCCCTTGTACCGGTTCACGTTCTTGCTCGTTGTTTGGATAAACCAGGACTCTAGATGAAGGCGTTTCCTCCAATGTCTCTTGGTGGCCTCGATCTGGGTCTCGTCGAGGGAGAAGTCTTAGCAAGGACATCCACCTGGGCAACTTCCCTACCGCGCCCCTGCCTACAGTCACCCGTGACCAAGGGACCGAGCGGGTCCCGAAACGTCGGGTTTATGTGTTTTTAATAAAACTTTGGTTAGAGTCCGCAAAAACGATGTCAATTTCTCCCTAACCAGACAGACCTCTGTCGAAAATGTTTAAGTTGATAGTCAGCGCGACGTGAGAGGTTCCTTTTTGACGGTTTGTGTGTGGTCTGAGTGTGTGAGTTAGCTTTTGCGTCATTACCTTCGTCATGAATAACCAACTCGTGCAAGAAATTAATTCTATTACATTTGAACCTTGTCATGCAAAGTAATTATTACTATAACTTAGTTACACAATAAAAGTAATTTGGCCACCTCTGCAAATAAAACAATATTAGGATCAGTATCAGGCTAAGAACCCAGCTGCAAAAGTATCTCAAAGGAATTTATAACATTCCGCCAACCAATCCTTTCTGTCGTTTTCTTAAAGTCACTGCCGCCACGGTTTGGGAACTATCTTTCATTAATCAAGGAGCGCGCGATGTCGGCGACATTGAGTGACTGGGGCACACCAACTTCACCCAGTAGTTTTATTGCTTTTTGCCTACGCGACTTTAGATCTCATTGTGGAGCCGGTATTCGCTTTTGTGCGCAATAGTTTCGTATGACGATGCTAGGATCCAACGGTTCTGTCGCGGTTCACCTTTTCAACGGGCGCGCTTCGCTGAGACATTAGGTTTAATGGCTGTAGAGTCCCATCATTAGCGTTGATTGCGGCTACTTATTCGTTTGCAGCTTGCCCCCTTGCTCCAGTTATGTCGACAAACCGTAGGCAGGAGCGTTTCTTCGCAATGGCTTTTGAACGTTAATATGCAGCTGTCAACGTTCCAGGAGATGCTTCAGGGACGCCAGTGGAATGATGTTTCACCAGACTAGTCTGCCTCTCCGCTGCCTTTAATAAAATAAAGACTAGTGAACCTACACCTTTAAAGCTTTATTCATTTTTCTGTGACACGTGGCGTCTCTGCCAAATTTCGTCTCTGCGAACAGTTGTATGGTAATTCCGGTAGGAAGTGACTGCTCTTTCTATCAAAGTTTCTATCAAAGTAAACTGGGTTAAGATAGAAACGAAAGGACACGCTTCTCTTTTGTTTTTGATGTATTGCTTGCGGTTCGGTATATTGTAGTTCTGGTGTACTGTTTGTGGTTCGGTGATCATCCGTTGTGGTGGTGGCGACGTTAGGGGGGGGGGTATATAAGGCGTGGAGGCTATAAAGTTTTTAGCTGAGTTTGAGTCGTTGTCTGCCCCTTTTTCTTGCTCCTTCACGAGTTTCCGTTTTTCAAACCACAGTCTCAGGTTTCAATCATCATGTATGACTGACACCAGCTCGCCTGCAGTTTAACCGTTTTTACATTAATCTTGTCGTCGCCCTGGACGACGTGAGGTAGAAGGTTTTCCGGCCCTATCCTTCGTATTGTTCGAAGTGACACAGGTACATTTGCCGCCTAGTGACGACGTCGTCCCTTTGGGTGAGCAGCGCGCTTTGCTTTTGCCGCTGCGATCGAAACCAATGTTGTTAGATGGGGCAATATTTTTTCCAGAGCAGAGAGCGATAAAGAGAGATATTAAACTTTTAATTGAAGCAGCATGGTACGGTGCCCGACGATAGCTACCACTTGTCCCCCAGTACAGCACGGACATGCTGTACCAGCATGGGCAGTAGAGTGGTGACGAGGTCCTGTTGGGGGGCGAGCCAGCCTGCCCATTTAGAGGGTCAGGAACGGGGTAGGAGGGTGTAGAGGAGGGAATTATGTGAGGATTTGGTGTGGGAACAACGCCAGAGCATGTGCTCGTTTGAGAGGTATTTCTGCCAGGGGTTACATGAAGGATCCAGGGAGACCCTTCATGTGATGTGTAAAGGGGGTGAAAAAAGTGAGGAGGTTTGAGCACTGCGAAGGATGGAGGCATTCTTCCCTGTGTGCGCCTTATAATCTTAACCTGTTACTGACTATTGGTAGCTCTGTGTACTAATATCCCCGAATGAATCTTATTTTGGGAGTGCCAAACTTGCTTACCTTGAACCCAGATGAAAGTACAAGATAAAAAGACAAGGCACAAGAGTTCACGCGCTTTCATCTTCTGGTCTGTGGAAAGATGATATTGCTCCATCTCTGAAATAGATATTTATAAGTCTTATTGGATCATGGTCAAATTATGTCGTGTACACATATGTATATATACACAGGGCATTTTCTTTAAATACGAACCGATTTTTCTAGAAAAAAACATTGAATGTTAGAATAGTCCTGCTTTCACCATGTATTTCTCAGGCTCGGTGGACATTAGATGAGGGCATAATAATCATGTTAAGTAAAATATTATATAAAATATGTTAATTATATTTTTATTGGTTGCTTTTAGTGGTCATATGGCGAACTTAGTATTCATGGCAATTAAAGTTACAGGCCACGCCAATTGAAACGTTTTGCGAACATTTTATGGTTTTTAAGATAATAAATAAACGTTTGCGTTTTTTTAGCCTGATTTAAAAATTGCGCGCGGAAAGCTTGCCGCAATGGCCTCCCACAAAAACGCTTAAAAGAGTGACGTAGTTGTTTCAGTCACATCGTCATTAATACCGTCCGCCTGGGTACACAGCGAGGACATGCTTCCGATACATAGACCACATGTTTGAAACGACTGCGTCACTCTTCTAATGTTTATTGTGGGCAGGGCTAGCGGTGCACGTTTTGCTCTAGATTTTAAATGGGGTTAAAAAACGTAAACATTTATCAATTAATATATTAGAAACCATTACATTTTGCAAATGATTTCAATTGGTCTGGCCCCTAATAGTTATTGCTCTCAATACAGCAATCGCAACATGGCCTCAAAACCAATAATTATAAAATAAATAATAGATTTTAGTTAATTATACTACTTACCCTGACGAGTATCCCGTCATCTAATCTCCCCCGAGCCTGATAAATACGTGGTGAAAACGGCTCTCGTGCAACTCTCAGACCTTTATTTTTAAATCTGACCAAACTAAAAGCATACACCCTGTTATATATCTGTCTGTCCATAATCAAACCAATATGCAGATAATAAGCCGCACTTGATCGAATGAAATAAATTATACGAAGCTACCGAACGACAAAATCTTTGGCTGAGCCAAGATCTGAGCCCCGGGAGTTCCAATGTCCGGTCGGGTGCGCTAACCCCGCTTTTTTACTTTTTACTGCCATACTTTGACAGGAAAGAACAAAATTGATAAGAGCGTAAAAAGTGCCACTCGCTTCAACAGGCGCCTCACATTTAAAACGTTTATAGGCCTATCACTCTTTCAACCGCAGATATTCGCTTGGGCACACTCGAACGTAGTTTCCAAATTTCATCATGCCGTCCAGACACGCCAAAATATTCTGAAACTAGACTCGCGTCAGCATCTGCGTCACGAACTGTCATGAGGCTCCTGCAGTGCTGTGGAGGCCCAACAACATGATGATATATTATTGTACATCATTCTAGTTTTCCACTGAAAAGAAACGTATACCATGGCTGTCCTAAGCAGACTCTTCCTTTAGAGTACGTTGCAACACGTCCTAGAAAAAGACCCCGTCCCAACACACTAAACAAGCTTGTTCAATTGTCTTCGGTTCCGTTGAAAACTGGGCGAGTTGGTTATGCATAGTTACGAAGAGGGAAACAGCCAAAAGTACGGAGGAAAAAGCAGCGCAAAAAGTACGCTCTGTGTGTTCCTCGTTTTTTGTCCTCCGTACTTTTGGCGCTGTTTTCCCCTTTCTAACTATGTCTTCGGTTGTTTGCACAAAATAAAACACTGCACTCTCCTTGGAACAAACAACCCCTTTTCCACCATCCATGTTTTAACAGGCGAAGCGGTGGAGTTCAATTTGAAGAAAATAGTCTTCACAAACGGTGCACGAACATCCTTTTGACGCGTTGAAGGACAGTCTGCCTTGGCCCCTCACAGTACAGATCACTGCAAAGCATTGCGCAACCGCACTTGAAAAGTTTTGCATAAAAAGGGAACCCGGTTCTCGCGTAGAAATAAAATGGTTGGCCAACGGCTTTAGGGTCGAATATGCTGACCCAAGACCTCCCGCGCACACGCTACGACAGAATGTTTGTCCGGGTAGTGTGCTCGTATGACGATGACCCCCAAATAAAATCGCAAAAACTCGGTGCAACATTTGGACATTAACTCGTGAACAATGAAGTGCCTGGAGAAGATAGCTAGGTTGATTAAGAAAAAAAAATGTTGGAAACGGTAGCCCCAGCAAACGCCGACCAGTCCTTCCCCTTCTTCTTCTCGTCTTTGTCGCGGGCAGGCATTTTCTGTGCCCGCCAGTACAGGTCGCTGTCCCGATAGTTCTTCAGCGGCAACCCTACGTACTTCACCAGAGATGAAACATATTAACATTTCCAAACACACTTGTCCCAGTCTCCTTGCCAAAATGCCAAAGGATTGTCCCAATTTACCAGACTGCCACAGAAGCTACAAAGTTGTTTTATGATGTCTATGACAGTTTTCACGCTTTTCCCATTTTCACAGAACGCAGCTATATCATCTGCGCAAGAGAGAACGCGCATTTCTGAGGAGTGCATCGAAAAGCCACAAATGACGCGACTTTTAATTATGCATCCCCAGAAAGCCTCTCTGTACATACAAGGAAGAAGCGGTAGCAGAAGGCATCTTTGCCTCACAGACCGGAGCAATGAAATAAGTTTTTCGAAGTTCTTATTGAACATAATGCTTGCGGCACATGGCTCGTACGCCATACAGACACCTTCTGTGATAACAGAACCCACGTTTACGTATTCTAACAACAAAAGCACAAGTTCGTGTGACGCGCGGTAGAACGCTTTCTCAAAGTCTATCTAAATCATTGCTATTTTTTCATTTTATTGCAGCATTCTAACACGACAATAATCCCTGGTGAATGGAAACAAGGAGGACAAAGGACAAACACAAATCTTCAAACACAGCTAGATGACTGGTGCGCGACCGAAAAAATCCGCCTGGTCCTGCTATCGAACCAGGAACCTCTCCATTACCAGTGAAGCGCTCTACCAACTGAGCTAACTAGGAATTGGACGTCAGTAGAGCAAACGGGTTTTATCAGTTTCCACCAGTCTAACAGCAAGAAGGATGAACGGCCTTTTTGGTGTTAGACTTGTAAAACGGCGGATAGTAATCTCTCCTCCAGGGATTATTACTGTCATTCTTGCTCGCTTGCACCTTTGCATTAATTGCATTATAATTCTAGCAGGATTGGAGCTGTAGGAATGTTTGTAGCAATAGTTCTTTCTTTCTGTCACACGTCTGATGTAGACCGACCATATACTTTATTTTCTTTTGAAGCCGCCGTGCTAAAACCTTCATGACTATTTTGTAGTCAACGTTTGTTAAGCTCAGTGGCCTGTCTCTCGCTACGGAACTTAGCAGTGTCGTCCGTTTTAGGTATTGCCGCTGTGTGTTACATAAAAGGAAGGTGGGATGCTTTTCATTTCAGAAGTTTTTCTGAGTACGTAGTATAAAAATGATGCAACTTAATTCAAAAAGCCTTATAGAAAGTGGCGTTCTAGTCGATAGTACTGTGTTATTTTGCGCGTACTGGCTCAGGGGGTATCCGCCACTCTTGGTCTGATCTGTTTGTCCGTAGCCCATTGCGCGGAGGGTACTTGCTCGAGTGACAACTCGGGCGCGCTGGTTGTCGTGTACGGAGTCGTGTGCAGGGCTCCGGACTAATGTGACCGGATGGAGCTTATCTCGTTATGATTGCAGTGTGTGGGTCGCTGCTGATGATGGCTAGTTCGATGGCTGCCTCTTCGGCTTCTGCTGGTCGGTTCGTTTTGATTGTCGCACTGATGGCGGTTTCAAAGTCTTGATTCATTGCCACGATGTATTCTGCGGCACCCTTGTATCTCATCGCTGGGTGGTCGGCGTAGATTCTGACGTGTTCTTTTGCCCTGGCTTTGCGTCTTCCTGTGTAGTATTCTGGATGCATGTTATTCAGTAATGGGGCGACTTGTAAAAAATGTCGCTGACCGCTGCCGGTACTGGTACTGTGGGGTCGCCGTGTGTGTGGCCTAGATATACGAGTTTGCGCAGCAGGTGTCTGCCGGTGTTGGATCTCTAATGTCGTTACTGTTACCTTTCAGGTAGGCCTTGACGAGTTGTAGTGACGTATTGGCAGCACCTGTAGCCTGTAGCTTATTGGTAGCTGTGTTCGATGGGAGACCTACTGCTATTTTGCAGGCTTGTCTGAGTAGTATGTTCATCTCTCTTTCCGACAATTTCAGCAATCCGTAGAGAATGGAGTACGTGATCCGGTGGACATTAAGTGCGCTTACCGGTCGAACCGCGTCTTCCTTCTTGAGGCCGAGAGAGCAGTTAGTGATTGTGCTCAGCATCCTTATCTTTTGACATATGGATGTCATGAGGGGGTATATGGCCTTCATTGTGCTGCCAACCTTCTTTACGTGCAGCCCCAGAATGCCTATGCTCTGCAGTGTTGGTATCTGGTGTTCGTCGAGGGGTTCGATGCGCCCGGTGATTTCTTCCGTAAGATATGAGTTCGGATCTGGTCGGTGAGATAGCCAGGTTGCCGAACGGCAGGTATGCCTGTACGGCTTCCTGTGCACGTTGAAGTGTCTCCTGCGTTTCTCCTTCCGAGTTCTTTGTTGTCCAGATCGTGAGATTGTCTGCGTGTATGGAGAGGAGTATTCCGGTTATCACTTTGAGTCTTTCTGGAAGCTTGCTCACGGTAAAGTTGAAGAGCATTGTCGGCAGGATGGACTATTCATTGCACCCAGCTTCTCTTTTCCACCGCCTTTGCATCCTCCTTCCTTTACACTCTTCCGTCGAGCTTCGAAAGGCAAGTTGAAGCCAATAAACGTTGTGTTGCAAGTTGAAAGCCTGCGTCGTCTGTATTTTCGTTTGTGTCCCTCTTTCGTTATCGTAATTAAAACACGTTTTATAGGACTGTTGGGACACGGAGCCTGACAGAAGAAAAGCCCTCCAGTCACTCCCGTGGCGTAGGCCGTCGAGCTACGACGACTGCACCAAACCGCAAAGGGCGAAACAAGACAAAGAGGCGGTGCTGGACAGGCTCCTAGATTACATCCTGATGATGATGATTAGGGTTTTAGTGGCGCAGTGACAACGGAGGTCATATTGCGGTAATTCAATGTTGTTTAGCTTGCACTAAACAAAACGGTTTAAGATAACAGTCTAAAAAATTTCAACTGGTGTAGGTAGCCAGTTTTCTTTAAGTAGTCGAGAACACGGTGAAAAGGCACTAAAGGGCAGTCACTAAGTAAAAACATTGGATGAAAGGGAAGATAACCTGTAAAAAGTTCAGGAAAGCTAGACCGGCGCAATTGACGGTGAAAAGGGCAATGTCATAAAATGTGTAACACTGTAAGTCCTTTCCCACAATGGGCACAAAGCTTCACATTTTTGTCACGAAGAAGATGCAAGTGCGTCAAGCGTGTCAGACCAATTCTTAGGCGCAAGAGCAGAACCTCTACACGCCGTTCCCTGTGAAACGAACTCTCCCACAGGGCCAAAATGGGTTTTATGGCATGAAGCTTATTGTCATACTCTCTGTTCCACTTCAACTGCCATGACATCAAGAGTGATTTCTTCAAAAACGGTTTCAAATCTTGATGAGGTAATTCACAAGTTGCTACTAAATCCTTGGCAGATGCAGCCAATCTATCGGCTTTCTCATTCCCTGGAATTCCGACATGACTCGGTACCCAACAAAATTTTATATCATGTCCAAGTTGGAGGGCTCCGTATAATTTACCTCGTACATGTAGAGTAAGAAGATTCTTTGTAGGGAGCAGTGAGGACACAGCCAGTAATGCGCTTTGAGAATCAAAAAAAGAATAGCTTTCCTTATATTGTTTTTTAGTATGCGATCAACAGAAAGTAAAATGCCATAAAGCTCTGCAGAAAAGATGCTTGCCACACATTTCAGTTGAAGAGATTTCACAAAGGAACCAGAATATACTGCGCAGCCAACAAAAGACAAGGATTTCGACCCATCGGTACAGAATTCAGTGTAACCTCTATATGTCACTCGCAATGAAAGGAACTCCTGCTGGAGAACTTGTGGGGAGGTAACCCGCTTACTGTATTTTGTAAGTGTCCAGTCGCAAACGATTGGGACTTCGTCCCAAGGAGCATCTCTGTCCCTGTAATTTAGCACGGCAACATCATGAAGTGGGACATGAAGGGAAGCACTGAAATTTTGAATGCGAAAGTTGAGTGGCCGTACAATGCTTGGCTTGTTTTCAAAAAGTCGAGAGAAACGACAGGTATGAATGGCACTGTAAACTGGGTGTTGCGGATTAGAATAGACCCGATAAGCATAACAAAGACTCAGGTACTGTCTGCGTTTCTCAAGCGACATCTGATGTGTATCGGCATATAGGCTTAACACAGGTGATGTGCGAAATGCACCGGACGCAAGTCTGAGCCCTAAGTGGTGAACGGGATCTAGCATCTTCAAAATAGAGGATCGTGCCGAATCATACACGACTGCACCGTAGTCAAGGCGAGACCGAACTAGGGAGTTGTATAATCGTAAGAGGCATCGCCTGTCCGATCCCCATGAAATGTGGGACAACACCTTGAGAATATTTAAAGAACTTAAGCAAATGCGTTTCAACTACTTCAAATGTGGCACAACAGTAAGCTTCCTGTCAAAAATTACACCGAGATATTTGTGTTCCTGTTGAACAGATATGTCTATGTTATTGAGATGCAAAGTGGGGTCCAAAGACAATCCCCGGCGCGATGAAAAGGGAACACAAACAGTTTTTTCGGGAGAAAACTTGAAACCGTTTTCATCCGCCCATTTGCTCATCCTGTTGATAGTGAGTTGTAGTTGCCGTTCACAACTGGAGAGGTTACATGAAGAGAAGGAGATCTGCACGTCGTCTACATAAAGAGAATAAGATACCGATGGCGGTATCACCCTTGCAAGACTATTGATTTTAACAGCAAAGAGGGTAACGCTTAAAAGTCCTCCTTGAGGGACCCCACATTCTTGGAAAAAGAGATCTGACAGTGTGCCACCTAAGTGAACCTGAAAGGTTCGTTCAGTTAGGAAGTTTTGTATGCACTAAAGCAATCGACCACGCACACCGCAGTTGTACAGATCTTGAAGGATTCCATACCTCCATGCGGTATCATATGCTTTATGCATATCAAAAAATACCGAAACACAATGTTGTCGGTGCACAAATGCCTCACGAATAAGGGTTTGTAAACGAACCAAGTGATCTGTGGTTGATCGTCCCTCTCGAAATCCACACTGGTTAACATCAAAAAGTTTAT
>JABSTQ010008582.1:0-28541 GCA_013358835.2 Ixodes persulcatus | reverse complement strand
CGGACGAGGAAAGCCGGCCGCGCTGCGCTGACCCAGGCTGACCACACCTGGGTGAACTATGAGAGGCACCGTCGAGTTGAGAACCAGAGTCGCAGTAGAAACGGACCGCCAAACATCTGTTCCGTACAACGTGTAACGAGCCGACGTCCCCTACGCAGCTACGCCTCCGCCATCTTCTCCGCGACGATGGGAAGCAGGGAAGCCGAGCAGCGGAAGCGGAAGTCACTGGGCGGCCGCTTTACGTTTCGCTTTTATCCAACGTTACTTTTAGCCGCCGCCGGTTGTGGTTGCGGAATCGTGGGGTTGTAGCTGGTTGCGACGAGAGGAGCCACGAAAAGACGCCGAGTTGGCCGTGTACGAGTCACGGTACGAGCAACGGGCCGTTTGCCGCTGTCGACCGGTGACGCGGTATCCTCGGCTTGGTGTCACGATCGGTTTGTTGCCGTGCACGTTGGCTTTGCTATGCGGTACGGCTGGTGCAGCTGTCGAATACTTGTTGTACAAATTATTCGAGACAGTCGCCCCAAGACGTCGCCCTGAAGAGTTGACCGAGGAATTCGTGTGAGCTCAACGTCGGTCTATGTTCCGTTCCGACATGTATGGTATATGTAACGATACCGGTGGCAAATGATGGACGTTTTGTTGGAAGATGGCGGTCGCCTACGTCGTCGGACGCAAAATCATACCAGCCGCACCGAATCATATCGGCAAGCAAACTGGCTGCCAGTATAGACAGACGCAAAGCGTTAGCAGTGCCGGTATCTCCAGTTATGCAGAACGGCAGACAGAACTAGCTGCATCCATTATAACAAGAAATTAAGTTGGCGTCATACCAGAACTGTACAAGCAGGAGGTATGTTTCTTGTACGTTTTTCCAACAGGGATGTGGCTGCAAAATAAATTTGTAACGTACATTTAAAGTGCCTAACTAGGCAAAGTAAAGCGGTTTTGTTTACGTGAACGCTCATTTAGAGAGGCACTAACGATAACTTTATGCGGTTTTCTAATTAAAGTTTTGATTCAATGCAATGAAGTTTAGGGATCTGCAAAGTATTTTTTTACAACTTTAAGAAGGTATCATTATGTCAAAGTTACAATATTCTAGTTCCGAGTCGTCACACCTATTTTCTCTACATGTACCTTTGGGGCTTGAATGAGCAGTAATTTGTTTACTCCTCTCGTTGGCATCTTTCTAAGTTTATTAATAGAAAAAAAAACATGCTGCGCCAGCCAAGTCCCCAATGTTTCAATTAACGTCTTTTTTTACGTTGGAAGTTGTGCTGAAGCAACCATGCATTTGGCCCCGCCTAAATTGTTGGGACTGTTAAAGAAAAAAATAAAAAAAACTTGACAACACATACAAACTGTATTCCTCACGCTTCATTTTTGGGATCGCATATAAAGCAACCACAAGATAAACAGAAGCAGAGGCACCCCAATTATGTTTTTCTAACTTGTTCGCGCGTGTGCAAAAGCGCCATTTTAAAAGGCAACGCATCGATTTGTATTTTATTTGTGCAGCGTCTGTTTTTGGTCATTCGAGGTAAGCCGCGACTAAGAATTATTTTTTTGTTCCAAGAGCGTAAGCGTTTTTTCTCCATGTACTGTTTGCATTGCTACAATGCATTGGGTCCAGCAAGATTTTAGAAAAAGAATACCACACATTGCTTCCCTCGGGTTTTAGCTTAAGCGAAATTTTCCTTTCAAGAAGAATTGTGGTTGCAGAAGGAAAGTTGTTATATGTTTTTTTGTGTGTGTGTGTGTGTGTTTATTACTTCAAAATGGTTTACAACCAGAACGGAAACAGCCAGCGGAAGGAATTTCGCCGTGTAACATGGCCATGTGAAGCGACATCACTCTGCTTCTCTTATACAACTGTTAAGGTTTTGTTTCAAGCACTTCAGTGATGAGTTTTGGGCATTCCGATACGATTTGCACATTGCCTGCTATTTCTGAGCTTTATCTTGCATATTGGTAAAGAGTAAAACAAAAGTCACCTTTCTCTTTCTTGCACTTTCTCTTGCACGGTTGATGTTTCTAGTTTTCTCGCTCCAGTCTCATGTTATTAATCAAAATTGAAAAAAATAACATTGCTCATTTATTCCCAACTTGGTTTCCTACAGAAAATGGGGTTTCCATCTGCTATTACCTGAGGTGACCACTTTATTTCTCAGGCATGCAGGTTAACTAAACTTTAGGCGTACTTTTTCTTCAGGAAATTGGAAAGAGGTTTCTCACAAAAAGAAAAACTTCTAAGTTGCAAAGTTCGCCCGATCTATGGTCTTCCCCTCTTGTTACAAAGAGAAGCTGGATTAGACAGATATAGATTAAATATATATATATATATATATATATATATATTGAATGACACAACTTTTTTTTCATTGGCACTTTTAACTAAAGGAATAACTCTTACGGACCAAGCTGAACAATTGCGGTAGATCTCTGTTACAAGTTGGAAGTGAAGATTTGCGAAATAATTACCTAAACCCAACAATTTCAGGCTTAAAAACTTCTCCTTAGCTGGCATTATCTATTCATAGATTTGTTACTAGCTAGTCAAAATAGGTCATAGTTGTAAGCAAATAAAGAAGTTATTTGTGTATCGTGCAATTTGTTTTAGAAACGTAAGTGAAGAGAAAAGTGTGATAACAAGCCTAGGATGCTAATTAGTGACAGAAGCTCCACTCAAGAGTGAGGTTTGCCACCGCAGTGGGGACGGGCAGCGAGTCATATTAAGCATACCTTAATCCGTTGGGTTAATCACGGGTCTCATGAAAACGTTTGGCTGTGCGAACACAAGCGTCCGCGGCAGTGTTGTTTCCGAACTTCTCGCTCCAAAATAAACTATACAGTCGAGCCCGATTATATCGGAACCTGTTATATCGAAATAGTGAGTTTTAAGAACAGTCAAAACTGCGCCTTGAAAAGCCATGTAAAAGTATGGGCACCTTGCGCACCTATATCCAACTTCAGCTACCCGGACATTTGATACATCGAACCGCCGCCGCCCCTCTATTACGAATGCTTCCCCCAAACACAGATGCTGTCGCTGTGCGGTTTGCACGTGCTGAGGATAAACGAATTTAAACAAAAACGGCAAAAAAAAAAAAAAAAAAAACTGGTTTTGGTTTGTTTAATGTGTCGACAATGGTTGTGCAACCCCGTTTTGAACTCATTTTGTGTTTACCTTTGCTTGCCTTTGTTTTTTCGTTCTGTTATTTTTGCCATTTTTTGTTCTACTCTATTTTATTTCGCTTATTTTAAGTAAATTTCTTTTTATTGCTTGCTTGACGTATTCTATAGATGAAGAAATAGCTTTTTTATGCTTCAGACCCTTCAGTCTTTTTTCTTATTTGGCTTATATTTTTGTGCTCCTGGCTAGTGCTGTTGACGTCGCGGCACGCGCGCATGTAAGCCCGGAGATGTGCGCACCTGAGCGGCGGCGCCCGCTGTTCCCGCCAACTGCGCTTCAACGAGGTTCTACTGCATTTAGTGGTTCTTAGATGCTCTATTTAGTAAGCTCCCGTTTGTCATAATCTTCGGCATTACCAAAGGTGCGCCAACATTTTAACTGGAGTATATGTTAAAATACTTTTTGATATCAAATTATTGATATATCGAACCTTTTTACGATCACCATCGAGTCCGTTTTATCCGTGCTTTACTCCGTTTCACCGTACTTCCGAGCGTAGTCTAGGCTAGACCACGTACAAGTACACAGAGATAATACAATCGCAAGGTCACCGTACATTCAATGCTGATCATTAGTTTAGCCAATGTCTGCATAACAAAGAAAGATGACACTGCACATTTATTGTTTTTTGACTGATCCCATTAAATTTTAACGTTGGCTTTGCTCAGGCTGAAGGTTAAACAAAGTATTGAGGGTGTGTGGCTAACAACAGTGAAAACATACGACTTCGCACTCAAAAAAACAGTCCGCTGTGTTCGGGTCATTCCCCTGGCATCAACGTTACCATAA
Organism: Ixodes persulcatus; assembly: GCA_013358835.2. NCBI lineage: Eukaryota > Metazoa > Arthropoda > Arachnida > Ixodida > Ixodidae > Ixodes > Ixodes persulcatus. The sequence goes on along the minus strand of JABSTQ010008582.1, from coordinate 24,556 downwards.
TTTGTCGCCAGTAAGTTAATTAGGGTTAGCTATTAATTCAGCATGATTGAAGGCCCGTTCGAGTCATTTTAGCTTCGGTTATAAAAGAAGCATGCCACTGCCACCAATAGTAGTTTTCATAAAACAAAGAAAGCGGGAGGTAAGAGTGGCAATAGGCGATTCAACTTTAAGCGAATCATATTAGAATATGTAGGTTATCGCCGTTTTATTTGGCGAGCAATGTGTTGATAACTAGATCAAACTAGTTGAAATATAGGAGTGTTAGTTGTACTTCTACATACAATCAGCTCCGCACTTCTAATATCCGCTTTGTTACTTTCACCATATTGAATATGACTAAAAGAGCCAACGATAACGTCGCGTTGCCTTTGATCAAATATAGGCAAAAACGCGTTTACCCAAATCTCAATAAATTATAATTCAGTGAATCAAAGACTATTGGAAGCACAGTTTTATTAAGGGTTTCAGCTTCCCTTTAATGATTGGTTTGTTCATGGTAAATCAGCAGAACGTAGTTTGAGCTGGTGCGTACATGCCGATCATTTGTAGTCGGAAAAGTAGTAAGCTCCATTTTTCGCTCAAGTAAGAAAATTATGTCTTTTCAGCTACAATTTAGACGTTGCTACAATTGATGAAATCCAACATCGGTCACGCTATACATATGAAAAAATCTCAGAGGAAGACGTTTCCTTCCTACTAAAAACATTCTTTGTTATTCTACAATATTTGTTGTTGAAAGTCTAAAGTGACAAAATGGATCCTTTGGTATTATTCTCAAAATGTGAAACTTGAACAAAAAATGTACTGCAGCAAAATTAAAAAAAGAAAAAACGCGCTGGTCCTTTAGTATGTTTGGAAAGATTTATTGTTTCTTTCCTACAATTCTTTCTTTTCTTTCTTAGTCCTTGCAGTTTATGACGGATTTGAAGGGTTGAGGGCAGGAACACAACAATGTTTTGTTCGTCTAAGGTTTCCGATGTAATTCCATATCTGTAATGCTGCAAGAATAGGTTTCATTTTTATTTTAAATCGTTTGTTTCAACTGCGATACTCAACCACAATCTAGACATTCAGACTCCCAAGTGTAATCTCGTATTATCATGAGAGGCAATTTAATTGTGCCTTTGTTTCATATAATCTTGGAACGTAAACATCAAAAAGGGACGCTGACGATGTTCTGAAACCCATAGAAGACTCGTAAACTATTGTTACACTGTGGATTAGGTAAGTGAACCATTTTGGTTGAAACAACTGCTAAGTGTGAAACCGTATGAAAGCAAATTCGGCCAGAGCTGGCCATGTTTTGCCATTGGCTTAATAAAGCGCGTCTATGACGCCAAAGACTTTGGCTGTATAGAGTTTATTGGTTGAAGTTGAAATATCTAGAGCTTTAGCTATCGTTTTTAACAAAACGCTCGTCGCCGCATACTAGACTGCATTTTGAAGCTTCCACTCGTATTTAGGCAAAGCCAAAAATATCTCGCACACGCATAAAGAAAGTAAGAAAGAAGCAAAGCGCCAACTACAATTAACTGCTACAATAAACAGGCGAGTCAACAACGGCAGCTAAAAGGCAAACATCAAGCCGCGTCGTCGTGCGCATAGAGAAGGGTTGCTTGCATCTTTCCTAGAGGCCCTTCAGGCCTGTAGGGAGGGCCTCTAGGGAAGATGCAAGCGTCCGACTGCGCAGGAATAACTTGCCAGTCATGGGGATTGGTGATTTACCAGAATAAAATTGGAAACAATCTCAAACAATGTTGATAGCAATCTGCACAAGGCACTAAGATTTCAGTCTTTATGCAGCTATCATTGGACGGGCACATCGCTCGGTCAAGTTTGCAACGAACAAAACCCGTCCAGTGATTGTTTAAATCAGTCAATTCAAACACAAGGAATCTATCATGGCATGCAGGCTGAAATTAAAGGGAAACAACTATATTTTGTGAAGACTTCCTGGTGGCAACTTGATTAGCCTGCAACACACTTCTCCAGTTCATCAAACCAAAGAAATGAACCTTCAAACTGCTGCTCGATAGTCTCTATGTAGGGAACTTTTGCTTTATATACAATACCAACTCAGATTCAGTCATTGAATCGCGCAGCTGGTTGTGCAATGCTAGAAAAACGACACCACCTTTAAAACAAAACATGAACCTGATAAGCGGTTGCAGTTTTCTGTTTTTTTCACTGACAAGCGTAAAGCCATACACAAGCGGGATGACCTACACATTCAGAAACCTGGTTAACTTAACACATGGCGCCGAAATATCCCCCCCCCACGTGCTCATTTCCGAAATGATAATCGGAGTATGCTACAGAACGGCCGGCAGCACATTGCCTTTGATGATAAGCTGCGAAACACGCTCTACGAGCTTAAAAACACTCATCTTAAAGCGTCATTTTTCTTTTCGGTAACTTAAACTTCCCAAATATCAGTTGGACTTCACGAACGGTCACAAACAAATCGGCAGAAATTTCCTCTAGGAAATGCCTTGATATGAGTCTTGATTTTACGTTCACTCAAGTCATCATGCAGCCAACAAGACTCGTCAACACACTTATCTTCTATTTTCCACCAGCCCAGAAAATAGTCCACAACGTCGTTCCTTCACCAGGGCTAAGCGGTCATCAAATGCTACACATAACATTGTCTCTTCCCATTACCAGAAAAGCTCCTACACAAAAGTTTATTAAAGATTAGAAGAGAAGAGACTTCACATCCATCAACCATGCATTGCAGGCCTATTACGATGATATTAGTAGAAAATTTAGTTACACAACTATTCAAGAAAACAGGGATATATTTCGAACTAAGCTCAACGAACTCATCAACATATCTATCCTGACTGTCTGCGTTAAATCAGACAGACTCCGCCCCTTGTTCAATAAAACTCTCAAGTAGTTAAATAACCAAAAGAAACGCCTCTGTGGAAAAGCTAAACAAACAAAGCTTACCCAAGGAGGATACTCATAAAATATTTTCAAACGAATATAGTGCAAATATCAAACGAACTAAGATAACATTCCGACCTTATAACCTGCCCTCTATCCTTCGCTCTAATCTAACTCGGTTTTGGAAACTTCTAACGCCAAAATGTCAATCGCGACCAATGGAACTAATCGGCAGCAATAACGTCTCAATTATCAACAGTGAATGTGCAACTGCCCTAAACGATTTTTTTTTTGTTTTTTGTTCAAGACTGATGACCGTGACCAATTTCCCTCTTTTCTTCCGGTATCCAGCCACATCATGGCGCCTGTAACGATACCATCTTATGGAATAACTAGACTAATTAACAAACTGCAGCTTTCATCGTCAGCCGGGTTGGACAATGTAAACTCAAAAATTTTGAAGAACATAGGTGCAATATTCAGTTCATATATTTAATTAATCTTTACGCAATCCCTCTCCTGCGGCCCTCTTGAAAAGATTGGAAACTTGGAAAGATAGTACCAGTTCATAAACATGGCAACCGACGCAGTCGAACGCTTCTGAAAAGTCCAAGTATACAACGTCAGTTTGCCTTCGAGTATTAATTAGCGACGCGAACTCATGCACTGTTTCGGTTAGTTGGGTGATGTTAGACACTTCACTTGCTCCAGATATCGGCATATCTGGAGCAAAATAGAAACTATTTTGCTCCAGATATGCCGATATCTGTTTAAATACAAAATGTTCCAAAAATGTATTACAAATACTTAGCAAGGAAATAGGTCGATAATTGGAAACAACCATTGAGTCACCGGATTTTAAGATGGGAACCACATTTGCTATTTCCCATTTTGAAGGTACAGTGCAAGTTTCTAGTGACTTTCTGAATATAACACTCAAGCACTTAGCGCTCCATTCCGCATACCTTTTCAAAAAAGCAATGGGAATTCCTTCCGGTCGTAACTGCCTTTTTAACGTTAATATTCAAGATATAATTTAGAATACCCTCCTCTGAAATTGTTATATCTAGCAAACAGTTCCTATCGCAATAACGGTCTTCTCGAATTGCATCAAATACCGGACTGTAACCCTTGTCCAAACTGAAAACGGACGATGAAATTTTTATTGAAAGCATCAGCAATATAATAGGGGTCATCCACCATTTCATTATCAATAGTTTCGATACTGCATAAGAAAGGTGATAAAAATGACATTAATAACTATAGACCTGCTTTCATACTTCCGTGTTTTCAAAAGGGCTTGAAAAACTTATTCATGTAAGGATTGTCAAACGTTTTCGACAAGTATCAACTCATTACAAGGTCGCAGTTTGGATTTCAAAAACATTGTTCCACAGAACTTGCCTTACTTGAGGGAAAATAATTAATTTTACGCAATTTAGAGGATAAGAAACTTGTTTTGGGGGTTTATATTGATTTTACAAAAGCTTTTGATTATTTAAACCACGAATTATTAAAAAAAAACTCGAATCAGTAACTTCAGTATGTAGCCACGTTTCCGTAACGACTTTGATATTAGGTTCACGTGACAGTAAAACACGTTCAAAATCAGTAACCTTATTCATAAGACTTCTTGCGTTCAAGTTCAAAAATGTAATAGAATCCGTGGGCTTCCGCCTGGATTGTCATGTCTGTTGCGACGGACTGGGATGAGTTTGTACTACATATCACTGTCCCAGAAAAAGAGTGTGTTATTTATTTTTAACTGGTTATAAATTAGACTGGCCTTATCGCCTTTTTCGATTTTCCTCAGAACTGTCCCAAAACCGCTTGCGAAGGTTACCAACACGTATCGAAAAATCTTCTGAAACAGAAATTGTCGATCCCTTCAGCTTAGGGCAGTTTTTAAGAACTGACAACTTCTCTGAGAAATTTAGGAACTTAACCATTACTGGCCTAGTTTTGCCATCTGATTTGCGTCCAAGTCTATGAATTCTTTCCATGGTTGTACCTAGTAAGCCGAGTGTTTCACCGAAAATCTTGTTTACTACTGTATCCTGTAGTAATTCCGCTGTCTCACTAACACTCTCAGACACACCTTAGAGGACGAGATTATTTCGGCGGCTTCTATTTTCTAGGTCATCGATCTTATCCAATAGGTCACCTATTGTGTTTTCGACGGTAGCAACTCTGTTTCTACACTCAGATAATTGTTTTGATGTCACCTCTAGGGCTGTCAGTTGGGTCTCAAATTTTTCCAGTTTTTGGGGAATTCGCGTGAATTTTTCCTCTGCCCGTTTCTGATTTTCTTTGATGGTTGCTAAGACGTTAGTCATTTGCGCCTAGTTTTTTAAAACTAGATTTAACAATTCTTCAACTGTGGGACCAGGGTTGGTCTCAATGTCACCGCTCATTTGCAAGAGTAAAGCAATGGTACCAGCAATACACTGGAAGCTTACACTGGATTAACGTTTTCTACTCTCACCAACACGTTTACCTAAAAGATCGATCTTGCGAGACCCAGCTTGCTGAATTCGCTTAGGGCCTACATATTAAGATTAAGAAAAATTATCCAACAGACGCCATATTCCTCGACTTGTTCAAGGCATTCGACTGAGTTCCTCAAGATCGCCTCTTTTTAGAACTTTCAGTGCTCGGTATTGACAAGAATATGATTTTATGGATGCGGGAATTTCTCACGTCGCGATTTCAGTTTATCATTGCTAACTATCATCAATCACCCCTTGAAACGTAAGATCAGATGTTCACCAGGGAGCATAACTCTACCCACTCCTATTTCTCATATGCATAAATGACCTTCCGCATAACATCGAATAAAAAATTAGGCTGTTCGCAGACAATTGCTTCGTTACCGTTCAGTGGCATACTGTTAAGGTAATATCACCCCGCAGGGGGATCTAAGAAAAATGAACACATAGTGCGATCAATAGCTTATGCCACTTAACTATGAGAAGTGAAAACTTGTATCATTCACACAAAAAAAAAAAAATCTACTCTTTCATATCCATATTCAATTGATGGCGTAGCAATTGGCACTACTCCCTCATACAAGTACATCGGTGTCCATCTGGCTTCCAAACTTTCTTGGATTGCACATATCGGCACCGTCATTGCTGATGCTTCACGGACCCTCGGCTTCGTAACACGGAATCTAAAATCAGCGTCTTCTCAGCTAAAGCACATAACGTACGTTACATTAGTCTGCCCAAGCTCGAGTATGCCTCTTCCATCTGGCATCCTTCACAAGGTTACCTCGGGGACAGTCCAGAAGGAATTCAAAACCATGCAGCTCGGTTCATTTCATCAGCAGACTTCCGAGACACCAGTGCAACACAGTATAACTTAGTCTCGAGCTGCCACTGCTCTTTGACCACCGAATAGTCTCTTGATTATGTATCCTAAAATAAATTTTACCACACCAGCGCCAACGTACCTGACTCACTGATATCAAGCCCTGATAGAATCTTGTCACGCCTCAATCACAGTGATTGCATCAATCGCATAACAGCAAAACACTAGCCTTTAATACTTCCTTCTTTCGTTATGCTATAAAAATTTGGAACTCTCTTCCTGAGGATACCATCCGTATTACTGACCCATCCACTTTTCGCCATCAGTGATTGGCAAAACGTGTTTTTTGTAGTTGTTTTATTTTGTGACAAAATGTTCTGTATTACCCTTCCAACTCCCCCCCCCCCCCTCTTATGTAATGCCCCACGGGGCCCTTAAGGAGATATAAATAAAATGAAATGAAACAAAAACTCTCCAGCAGTCCCAAATGCGCTTCCTGAGGTGTTTTGCGGTAGGGTTAACTTAATAGCAAGGTTCATATCTAACCTGGCCGACTGGTATCCACCCTTGCAAAAGCTACTTCAAAAATAATGTAAAATTCGTCTGGGCGGCGTTTCAACAACAAGCATTTGACAGGGTAATATCAAATTCCTCATCTCGATTAGTCCTAGCACTTTACTCCCCAACGAAAGCGACTTTATTATAGGCCGACACCTTCAGCTATACGGCCCCGGAGCCGTGCTCATGCAGCGTTAGGAATATTGAACTTTCCGGGCAGTCGCGAACGTTTCAAAATATTTACCGAACACAAAAAGAGGGTATTTACGGATCGCAAATGAACCTCTTGTTATTATTTGGGCTTGCGAAAAACTTTTGGACAACCTCTTGAGGCTACCTTTTTAGATGAAGTTGTATCAAAAGCCTCTGGCACCAGTGTTCAATAGAAAAGACCGTGGACGACCTTACACTCAGCCTCAGCAAATGCGTCTGCGCATGAGAAAGCATGACTTCAATGTAAGACATGTCGCGATAAAATACCTTCTCATAGCGGAATTATTTTCTCTGGAGAACCCCCCTATGCGTGAAGGCAGCTTGCGTATCGTCGATTAGGATAAAAAGTTTGAGAATGCTCTCTCCCAACGTGTACCGGCTCCAGATAGAAGTTTAGAACAGCAGTCGGCAGATGAATTGAGCAGTCCCGGCAGCTGAATTGAGCAGTCCTGGCATGCGTAATTTGAAATAGTTAATTATCAACGGGTGGCCCAAAAGAAAAAAAATGACAGACGTTTACAGTTCTCTGTAATGTCGAATTAAAGAGCAGCTCTTGAGGAGGAGGAGGGGAGGGTACGGAGGGGAGGAAATGCCCCTCCTCGCCTAGTCCTCTCCCGCTCCCCTCCCATTTAGCGGAAAATTTTCGCTACATTTCCCGCTAAATTAAGCGGAAAAGAATCCCCGCTAAATTTAGTGGGGAAATGTTTCCGCTAAATTTAGCGTGGAATTATTTTTCTAATTTTAGAGGGGACATTTTTCGCTAAGTTTAGCGGGGAAAGTTTTCCCCGCTAAGCTTAGGTGGTTACTTTGTTTTCGCTAAATTAAGCGGAGAATTTTTCCGCTAAATTTAGGGGGAAATTTTTACGCTAAATTTAGCGGGAAATTTTTTCCGCTATATTCAGCGAATATTTTGTTTCTGCTAAAGTTAGCGGGGAAATTTTCCCCTAAATATAGCCAGGAATTTTCTCAGCTAAACATAGTGTGAAAAATGTTCCGCTTAATTTTGCGAGAAAGTTTTTTTCTCTAAATTTAGCGGGTTTTGTGTTTTCGTTAAATTTAGGTAGGGAATTTTTTTCGCTAAATTTAGCGGGGATATTAGTCCGCTAAATTTAGCGGGGGAATCGTTCTGCTAAATTTTGCGGGGAATTTTTTTCAATTAAATTTAAGCGGGGAAATTTGTTTTCGCTAAATTTAACGTGGAATTTTTTCCGTTACATATAGCGGGAACATTTTTGCGCTAAATTTAGCAGAGAAATTGTCCCGTTATTTTTAGCGGATATTTTTTTTTTTTGCTCAATTACGCGGGTACATGTACCAGCAAAAAATAGCGGGGATTTTTTCTGCTAAATTTAGCGAAAACGTTTTACCGCTAAAATTAATCTGAAAAATGTTCCTCTAATTTTAGCGATTAATTTTTCCCACTTTATTTAGCGGATAAATTTTCCCGCTCAATATAGCGGTACATTGTTTCCTCTAAATTTAGCGGGGAAATTTTTCTGCTAAATTGAGCAGGGAATATTTTCCGCCAAATTTAGCGGAAAGAAGTCCCTACTCCTCCTCCTCTCTCGTGAACCTCGCGACGTCACACGTGACGCTACGTGTGACGTCATTATGGGAAACGTCCCATAATGCAACGCTCGGTTACGCCGATGGCGACGGCGACAGCGACGGCGATGGCGACGGCGGCGCCGCTAAAGGCGGAAATGGGCGCCTAAAGCGCGAAACACATGTACGACGAAACCGTCCGATGCGACGTGCGGGCTGCCGGAATGACCTTGGGGGTGCGAGGGTTTTCGTAGCACCGTAGAGCGTTGGAAACCCTCGCCTCCGATCGTCGTATCGCCTGATCGGACGTCGGATCGGACGGTTTCGTCGTACGTGTGTTTCGCGCTTTAGAGCTGGGCTCTAAAAGGCGATCACCTAAGGCATTTCATTAAAACTGGCGGTTTAAGGACGAGCTTACATTGCGGGATGGCATAATCACGAAGCGCTTTCGGTACCTTATACCTCCCTAAATAACACCTTCACTGCTAGAGTTTCTACATCAATAATTTGAGAGCGTTGGCAATGACTCAAGGCGGTCTCAAGAACCGCATTGGTGGCCTATTACCACCGGAGACATCTCGAACATGGTCCAGCATTGCTTAGACTTCCTACAGCGAAAGCAGTAGTGGGGCTTTCATCTGGACACTTGGCAAAAAACGTCGGCAAGGCATTCGATTGCCGTGATTGGCTGGAGCCGAGGTCAAGCGCTGCACCGCCCAATGACGTCCGGCAAACTCTTCGCCGGCTTTTTACGCCAAGTGTCGAGATTAGAGCCCCAGAAGTCAGCCGTTCATTTTTGAATTCGCAGCCACATTCTCCCTTGCAAAAAGTGTCCTGAACCTGGTCTGCGTTGAAGGAAAGAATTAACTCCTTGTCACTGATGGTTTATCTCGCTAGTTTTAAGTATAGCTGCTGAAATAACAACAACATGCACTATTCTTTATGAAAGTAAAATCTTCCTTTGTTAAGCCTGAGACGGTCGCAGCAGACAATGGCCCCCAATCCTGGTATTCCTTCGTGTCACTCAGCAAGCACTGCGGTCTTCAACACACCACCACAAATCAGAACTATCTTACCCGAAGTGACGCCGCAGCAAAAAAAGCCGTAAAGAAATAAGAAATAACGCTTCAGAAGTCGGCTGTTCCTTACACAGCACCTTTATATCATCGTTCTTACTACTCTAAGTTGTGAATTCAGCCCGGCAGAATTTTGTTTTGCAAGAAACCTAGGATTATGTACCGATCTCAACAGAACTCCATCGTCATAAAGTACCTGTCCACTCTCCATTCCAAGAGACATTTTCCCGAGCAAAAGGCAAGTAGGCGACTGATGCAAACATGCGTCATAATGTTAAAAATTTGACACAGCTCCACTCATCACAAAAAGTCCAGATAACGTATCTAAGGAAACGAGGTACGGTAAACAAAAGCTAGCATGCCACATTCCTACAGGGGAGTAACAAGGAAAAAAATGTTCAGGCTAAACGCCAAGTTTTCACCTCGACAACTGCTTCTCAGAGCCTCTCCGGGAAACTGCATGGTCACCCTTCGGGGGAACTTCTGGTTACTTCGTCCATTATATGATCAACACAAACCATTGCTGATGAACTTGCGAGTAAACAAATTGTTCCGTTCCTCGGGTAAGATTCGAACCAGCGACCTATGGATGAGAGCAAACGTCACCTCTAGAGTCAAACGCTCTGCCAAGTAGTAATCTACCGACTTCGTTTTAATTTTTGCGAAAATAAACAGCAAAGACACGTCAATACAAATTAAAAATGCACCGCAAGGAGTTTGCAGTACATGCATTTCGAGCGGTTTTGCACCTAGCCTCTCAGGCTGAGGCTCGCCTGGCCAACTAAACTATCGACGTTGTTTTCTTTTCTCCTTATTGCTAAGCTATTGACGGTATTTGTTGTTTCTTGATCGTTCAAGTAATCGGCGGGACACATTTCAATGACTTACAAGCGGTATAGACATTTTCAACGTTTAGAAACCCAGAGCGCGGTGTGCGATCTTCGGAGCCCACATGCGCATGTTCGTCTCTTCGGAAAGCGCGCAAATCTCGCGCCATACGCACTAACGCTGAAAATGGCGCCGGTCAGGAGCCCTTATACTTTAAAGGTCTATACAGTATTTTTGTTTCTAGTTTAGTAAAGGCTTTGGCACGTCATGTTCCTAGAGTGTGCACGTCAAGCCAGAGCACAACAAAAGTCAATAAGCACGTGCTAGAGGCCGAGCGTTCGAAAGCATAGCCTACTTTATACTCACAAAGCCTGGCCGTTGGACGACGTAGCACTTAGCCCCGAGAAGTTTCCGTGGCGCCCCCTTACGGCGAACCGAGGTGACGTCACGGCCGAGGACAGAATTTTCCCCCGACTCGCCCCGCTCGCCCTGTTGAGGCTGTGACGGCGTGTCGCCGCGCTCGTTCCTATTCAATTAATTTTGTGCGCGTTTTTCGCAGGAAGTGTAAATTTGCATATGTGGCTTTACAGAGGTATGGCCCATATCTGCAGGCGAAACGCCAACCAACATTTCAGGCATGGTTAACAGGGCAGGCATCGCATGAATCGCAATTGCAGGAGCATGACTATAGATTTACATCTCACACACTCAATGCTGCTGATGGTGTGAATGAATTGGCAGGTTATGTATACTATTTCGTTTTTTTTTTTGTTTTTGTACCTCTGTTTTTAAACAAAAACGCCGAAGCAGAAAAGCTGCATGCTGCTCCAGCAATATGTTGATTATAGTTCGGGCCATAGAGAGAGAATCACAAGTGAGACAGCATAAGTACAGGGGCAAAGTAAACAAACAAGGAACATTTCTTTATATGCATTGCTCGCATTTGACCTTTCCTGGATTTGGATAGTATTTCGATAGACTCCACTGGGGGAATCTGCTGACTTGTTTTTAGCATCCCTCAAGTAATCTACAACAAACACAAGCGAAGGTGTGTAGCCTGTTATTAATTTCTTAGGCTTTGAAATTTCAATTTTAACTAAATCAAATTGTCCTGAAGCTAAAATATCAAAAGCTTTACTCACGCAAACTGTCATCTTCGCAGGTTCCACATTTTCTGCTACTAGTGCAGCATCGACACTCTAAGAAATGCCTGCGCGTCTACCTACCCGCAAAACACTCTAAGAGCCAATCTCTGGAATCTACGAAATCAGCTCAGCGAATGATAAGGCGGAACATCTGTTTAGACCTAAAAATGAAGTAATCGCGTGGGCATTACGCAATGCAAAGCGTCATGCTTGCATTGCGTAATGCCACAGCGCAGCCCTCATTTTTAGGTCTAAACAGACATTCCGCCTCATCATTCCCTGAGCAGATTTCCTATATCGCAGAGATTCGCTCTTCGAGTGTTCTACGGGCCAATAGACGCGCAGTCATTTCTTCGAGTGCACCACTGGACAGCCGTTCGATGCCTGCTGTTCCTTCTGTTTTCCTCTGTTGTCAGAGAGTCCAGCTGTAGGGAGTTTGGAGGCTGAGGAAGCTTTTGGGGACCTGAAGCAGTATCTCTTTTAATTGGAATTATCAATTCAAGCTAAACGTTGTATTTTCCGAATGCACAAGACTGGAATAAAACAAGTGTCAGGAAAAAGTATAAACATTCGAAATTACGGTACTAGCTGTGCATATTTTTGGCAGTTCAAAACATCTCATACAGGCGACAGGGGCAATTCGGCCGTTTGTTTCTGCTGCCATGCATATAAACGAATTTTCGGTAATTGTGCATCTTCTAAAAAAAAACACAAAAAACAGGCCTCCATACGTATACAAACTATATCCTTAATTCACGAAGGAGCTGCGTTTATGTAAAGCAACCATGTTCCACGAGAACTTCCATCGTAAACCGGAGACGCGGTAAAATAAAAAAAAACGGACAAAACAACAACAAGTCTCCGGTTTACGATGGAAGTTCTTCACCAGCTCGCCTGTGCTTTTACCCTTTCTTCCACGAGAACTTCAAAGGTATTCATAACCCATGACCTTTAAAACATCTGCGAACCAGCGCGTGCAGAATGGCACGCGCCAAATCGGTGTCGGGAGCTAATTATCTGACCATCCAAAGGCCTTTGATATAAATGTTATTTGAAATGTCTGCAAAGCGGGGTGTAATACTCTCCTAATTTATAAACATCCAAGGAACAGACTTCCAGCGTCTGAAACACCCACGCCGCCGCTTCATCGACACCTCGCACGACTGTCTTGTGCCATCTGGACCCACAGGGAGGTTCATCGGCGGAATTGCCTAAGCCGATAGCTTTCGGGATTCGTAACCCAATTATAAAGGTAAAAGAGACAAGTTGGTATATAAAATGTAAGGAAGCACGTCGGTATCGGCCTAACCCAGCGTCTTGTACACCGGGTAAACAGGTCCCGCTCCTCGAAGTGCTTGCGGCACACAGCAGCCACACCTGGGAAACCGGTGCAGGAAAACGAGCCGGATGCGAGATCGCGGAGCGGAGTCCTTCCCCTGACGTCACGGTATACCTCACCCAATCAGGGCGTGGCGACCGCAGCGACGCTTGTGTTCGCTCTCGGGGCAAATAGAGTGCCCGGCCGCAGATATGGAGCGCGAAGATCTGGTAGAACAGAACACCAAAGAGCCATTTTTCTGGGAACCTGGAGGTCAGCGCACAGCTTATGCAGTGTCGAGGACCCGAAACACACTTGTTCGCTGGGGAGAAGCGTGTTTCGTCATCTCGTCGGAGCGGGGCGCCAGTCACGTGGCTCTCCTCTAATCCGTTGTACGCCGCTCTACCTTTTTCATTTCTATGGCCGCTTCCCGTGGGTGATCTGCCAGGTTTGGTCAGTATATATTAGGCTATGAATCGAGTAACGATGGCTGTTGGTGACTCCCCGCTGTGCCAGGTGCACACGAACGACCCCCCGAGCAGCGGACGAACTTGTACGCGGTATGGCTATAGACCCAGTTGGAAAGGTCCGTGGCAGGTCCGAAGAGCCAGACGTTTAGTTTCGGCTCGCTGAAGAGGCTCGCCGTAAACAAAGATACGGATTGGGTGCACCAAAGCGAAATCAAAGGCGAAAGCGGAAATGTCTGAAGAAATCCGCAGAATCGTGCTCAGGAGGCGGCGCAGACACGACAACGGCGCAAGCAACGAGGGCGATTTAAGCGAGCGCCCAGCCGCGGTCGCTGTGATACGCGTTACACGTTAGAGTTGATGGACACTGACTTTGGTTTCTTAGTGAAAGCGAGAAAATTGAGGACGGCGAGACATCTTGAGAGGGTGTACGGGACACACACCCATGCAACGTACATGAGATGATGAACCTATCGACGTGCAAGCACAACCACAGCTCTGGTACACCACGGAATCAAGAAGGCTCGTGAAGACCTTTGAATTGCTTGAACACTGAAAGAAAAAAAGAAGATGTTTTGTATCCCGGTTAGAAGGCGACGAACCGAATGCAAAGCTCGAGGTCTTTTCCTCATGGCTTCACGTGCATCTGGTGTCTTCTCATTTCTCCTCGGATGTGTTAGATATCTTATCCAAATAGATTAGAACGTGACAACACAAATGAAGCAACGCTGGATGCAAGTAGGTTTTCGAACATCAAGGTACAAAACCTTTACCCTGGATTAAGATCAAGTAAAGTTTGCAACCCAGCCAAAAAAAAAAACAAAAAAAGATCATGATTTTTCTTTTAAATACATATAGCGGATTTATATGATTTGATTCCGAATAATTGAATTTAAATCTGATTCGTTTGATTTAAATGAATGTAGCTAGAAATTAATGCCTATTTATCACTACATGTAGTTTTATGCATGGCAGATTGATTGATTTATCCGTCTGATCATTGATAACGACTCGAAACGAAGAAATGCAGGAAATACGTTTATGGTACTGTTTAATTAACGAGCTTCTTTTTATGTAACTCGTCCATACTAAAGCAAACACAGCGTGATTTTGTTCTAGTCGACTAAAAGCTTAATTTCTTTTTTGCATGTTCTAGTTCCCTCGCAATAAGATATTACTTTTCTAGATAGAGTGAGTATAGAAAGACGAGCTGGTTTATGTTACACATCTATTTTTCCCCTTTTTGTCGGCCCTCTCCGGTTCAAAAATGTATTATTTTTTTTCTCTTTTTTCTTGTCTTTCTGGCTCTATGATTTGCTTGGAATAGAACATTACGTAACTGGCAAACACAGTGCAAGGTGGAAAAACGGTTCAAAATGTATTATTTTTTTTTCTCTTTTTTTCTTGTCTTTCTGGCTCTATGATTTGCTTGGAATAGAACATTACGTAACTGGCAAACACAGTGCAAGGTGGAAAAAAAAAAAGCTCAATGCTCCGACTTGCTAAAAAAGAACTGCTTTCTGCTCGTGTTCATAGAAAGCAAGAATTGATAAACCAACGATAAATAAAAACTATTTTCGAGATTCTTTTGGCCAGAAACCTTTGTGTTAGATCACCATAGAAAGACTGGTTTGATTTAGATCATGATCTAAATAATCTAGATTTTTAGTATTCATCTTTACGGCACTAATATGGCATCTGAAAACTTTACGTCTGTGAGACATTTTATGTCTCAACATTCGTGAGTTCAGAGTTGTGTTACCATGATTCGTGTGGGGGCTTTTCGTGGATAGGAATAATAGCAAATGATTGCTTATCTGGAAGCAAATTACTCCACCAAACGTATTGCGTATATTCCTATTGGTGAAGCAAAGATGAATAAGCGTTGAGGAGACACTTGTAACATGTGTGTTAAGTAATGTCGTTAACATAAATGCTTGATTCAAGTATACTTCCAAGTGATCACTGCGCCTTTGCAAACCTGTTAACATGGTTATATTAAAATCTCTAACCCCGCAATTTCACTACCTGTTGATATTTGAATAATAAAAAAAGAAATCTCAAGATGAGATCAAAAAGATTGTTAACGTTTCCACTTGGTGGCCTATACACCAAACTACAATATTTCGCTCGCGCTTCAACGCAAAGATTTAAAGATCACTACAGACAAATTAAAAATCAACCACAAGTTCACAATCAAAAGGAGATGGTACGCAAATCAATCTTTCTCCACTTCTAAAATCACGGTTAAAAAGTTTTATTTCGATCTACTCGGAGCAGGAAAAGGACCCGACAGGCAAAGGTAAGTGCAAACTAAAAACTGTTTACATGTCTTTTGTAACAGCGAGGGAAAACACAAGAAAACAAAGGGAAAATGATGTTGAGAAGTTAAAGCCAAAGATAAGAAATGACCCACTTTTTTTTAGAATTTCCGCCATCAAAAACGAACTAGCCTACGCCTACTTCCGTATGTCTTGTCGTTATCCAAGTCCCAGTGACGACGTTATAATTCTTCGCAGCGTAGTTTCATTCCAAATTTAGAAATAGTTTGATTTGCGGGAAGAGCAAAGCAGCTTTCCATTACCAACTTCAGGCGCTGTAACACACTCCTGATGTAGGCCACGTAAGCGGCAAGCGTACCCGTGCGTGCCCACGTACCCGTGCGTGCAATGGCGCCCTGTTTGCGTGTGCACGTTTCTCTGGGCGCATCAGCGAAATGAGATTTTCAGCGAATATTCCACGAACACTGTAATCAATAAACCGGCAGTCCGACGAAAATGGTTTAAAAATCTTTTTGATTTATCAATAACTTATGAGTACGCTGAGACTCAATTTTCCTGTGAAGCAGCGTTACAAGACACTTACAAAATCGGAATAAATGAAGAATACATGAGTGTATTTTGCCGCTCCTGTCAACAGAACTACGCGACAATGTGTAGGATATGTATGTGAGTGTCTCGAACAGAAAGAAACATTCCAGAAAAATAACTGTTCCCGATTCATGAGTAAGGTGATAAGAACTAGGGACACAAATGTTTTGTTTGATCAAACATTTTTGTCCACCACTAAAATTAGCGCCGCTTCTGAATTGCAAAATATTCATAAAAAAGAGAAAAAAATGCTAAGTTGTCGGCGAGACGCGACCATAAAAAGACATTAAACAAGCTCAAGTATTGCCTACCTTTACAACAGACGCTCTTCAATCGTGCCTGCAGCTCTGCGGGGCTCCGACCTAAACGAAAGTAATGGTAAAGTCTTGTTTTCAATATATATTTAAGCAAAAATTACTGACTGCAACGTTCCGATCGTAATCTTGTTAATATCGCCAATGCAACGGACGGCTTCATATAGTAACGGTACCTTTGTTTTGTTTTTTTTACCATTCAGGACACACACCGCGTCCTCAGTTTTTGTTTGCTTTTTTGCAAATTCGTTGTACTTCCAATACCTTCCCACTTTAAAGGAAGGCGACAACTTGCAAAATTAAGAAATAAAGTGTTGGACAGGTTCCATGATGGCAAAGACAAAGTGAAAATGTCTTTCATGCTCGAGTTGGGAGAGATAATGAAACTTGACAAAGCACCTAGATACTTCGTTCTCCTGTACTAAATTTGATTTCACGCTTGGGTGGATGCAATCGATCCGCCTTGCGTTACTTGTATCCTGAAGATGCTTGCACCACGGTTATCAAACTTAAAGTTCAAAGAAACAAAAATGCAACGGAGCTTAGCGGGATGTAATAAATTACAAAAAACATCTTGGTGTCAGGTACGCGCATTACATAAAATAATGTATGCAACAGTAATGATTTATCAAAATTTAAAGTGTGGAATAAAGCTACTAAGGAAAGTTCAGATCGCCCTTAGAAATGCTACAGGTTGTCCCCGCTGCTATAAGAAAAAGAAGAAAAGAAAAACGCGATAGAAACAAAACTGTATATTGAATAGTAACGGAACGTGAACGGTAATCTTAAGGCGGGCCTCCCTTCATTAGAGTATACTGCACAAATAAAAAAGGGATACGTCGAATCGAGCCATAATTGGGAATCCAACGTTTCAAGGCCTACTTGGCCTCGTCTTCGGGGGTGACTGGGGCGATGTTCGTTTAGGAGCACTGTTTTCGTTTACTTATTTTACGGTGGTGCGTTTCCTTTTGAGTTGATAACATTACGAAGCCCTGGATGTAGGCTGACAGTAAAGTGTCAAAAGAACTTTAATTTCTAGGGTGGTTTGTATGTATCACGATTTCAAGAAAATTTTCTGTCGGCGGTTTGTTTCAACCAGACATGCAGACTCGGCGTCAAACCTGTCTAGAACGCGGGAGCAGTGCGCTCCGGACTGCACGTGCGGACATCTGCCGGCGGACGCTGGGCCCGAGATAGCGCGCTTCTGAGCATGCGCCGCCAGTGTGAAGCGCTGGGCAGCTGCCAAACGTTTGTTCCTTCTGCAGACTCCGGCGGCCGCCAGAGGAGCGCTCGGCGCCTCCATGCTGCGAAATAAAAAGGCGCGCGGTGCGGCGGCCCACTCGGCCTCCTCCGCATTGTCGCGCGTTTTTCTGAGAGGAATTTAGCCGTTAAACTGGCGCGCTTGCTTCGGTAGAGGAACGCAAGCCTAAATTCGGCTCAAGGTGGTCCTATACTCCGCTGGGTCTACGTGTCAGATCACATGCTTCAGCATAAACACTTAAAACTATTTTATTTCAAGATATTTCTTCGTTCATCACTTTTTTGTTGTAATTCTTTCTCTAATCAAAGCCAACTGAAATTAAATATTTCACAAATACCGAAGCGTCTTGTGACATGCTAAATACTGCAAGATTCATTCAAACATAAATATTTAATTTGGTAGCGTTAAAGCGAGCTTGGTGCTGCTTGCACAAGCGGCAGGAAGCTTTAAGAAGAGAAGTAATTTTAGTGTCCGACCCACGTTCTTAAGGCTGCGGTCCCACGGTGGCCATGACATACGACGCTTTCCGCGTTTTTTTGAAATGCGATTGTGGCGTGTTCAAGCTTGCTAAAATTATGTGTTATATATCTTCTTGTAGTGTACAACATTATCTTTCTTTTGATGTATGATTTGTTTTCCTAATGCAAAAAGCTAATTTAGTGGGCACCCGCGAATATTGGCCTTTTTGGCAAAACATGGTTTCGTAATACAGTGGTGCAGGGTTCACTATTGAAGCAATTTTTTTCAAATCTTAGAATGTTATAGAAAAAGAGTGCGTTCATTGTCTACAGAAGCCCTTTTTTAGTTTTTTAGTTTATTTTGACAGATATTTAATTTAGAAACACTGACTTCGTGAAAGCACATTCAGTCGCGAATTTTTTGACACCTACCCGGTCATTTGAATTGATCCTTTTTACATGTGTTTGCAATTACAGTCGAAAGAGCTACGCTAAATTTTATCGTAATATGACCTAAACTTTTTTCGGAATCTTTACGTGAAAATTGACAAAAGCAGTCAATTTTGGGAAACTTCACTTGGTAGTACAGTGGTACAGCTCTTAGGGATTGGCATAGTTGAATAAAATTGTAGGCCCGCAAAGAAGTACATATTCTGCTTTGCATACAGAGGCCCTTTTTCTGAATTTCAACTTGGATTGTTTATAAAAAAAAGGTTGAATATAGGCCAAATCACGAATTTGTTGATAGTCAAAAACGAGTATTTGGACCCCTTTTGGCAGATATTTAGGCATATATTTTTAGTACAAAATAGAGTTTACTGTCCCAGATCCTCATTATCAGCTCACACTTTCGATGATCGTGCCTGAATATTAAATAAATCATAAAAAGACAGGAATTATAAATTGGACGTCGTGTTGCGCACTCTCTGTGATGGCGGTCGAAACGTGACTATGCGAAGTTCAGGAATACATCAAGGATGGCTCTGCTTGCAGCTGTGGTTGCCAGCTTCGGAAACTGGTTGAACACTTGGTTTCGCACAAAAAAAAAGTGCATAGAAAACCCGGTCTTGTAGAATGTGCTTAATTATTACATAAAATACGGTACTTTTTGCTGATATAGCGTTTAGGAGGATTTTACGGTCGCTGTTTATATTGTCAATTTATTGTTTATGCGCGGTTCCGCCGGTGCACACTCTGCTGAATACAATTGTTCACGCGATCGATATTGTTTCTAAACCGGCGGGTCCATCCGAAATGTCGTGTGCTTCAGGGAGTGACGCCTGTGAGGCTTTACTTTTTTTGACGGTGAGCAGCTGCGATCATTAAAGATTAAATTGAAAACATTATGATAGTTAAATGGCTAAGGCACGTGTTTTGAGTGGTCCGAAGGATGGCTTACGGCAATAGCAATGAGGCCTCGCCTTTAGGGCGGCTAAAATCACTGAATGGAGCAGGGCGAGCAGGGAGCTCTGATCAAGACGTGGCTTTGTCGCAAGACGTTCGAATCGCAGCGTTGCCAAATTGTTATACGATCGTACTCAATAGCAAAATGTGAGAATTGCAACACGGAACTCTCACACGCATTAAATCATCGCTAAGTCGCATACTTTGGCCATTGAGACAATTGCATAGAGTCCGTCAGCTTTAGGAGCGGAAGTTGCGACTGCAATAGAATCCGTGTGCCCCACGTACACGCTTCTGCGACGAGTGCAGCGTCTCCGACGAACATTGCAGTCGGTATCGCTACGGCAGCTTCGCCGGTGTCAGCTGTTTCAGTCGTGCCTCCAAAACACATTGTCGTTTTCTGACAAAGAAAAAGCAGACAGGCAATTCTTGATGGACAGATGTTTTATTAGATTTTTCAGACATCAGGCTCGCAGGGCTGAGTGCAAAAGGAAAAGAAAGTAACACGCCGGCCGTTTCTGAACTTTGTCAACCTGAACACTGCGCGACCTTACTAAAAGTACACTGCACAAATAAGAAAAAAAATTTTTTTTTTTTTGCCAAGAGAGCAGAATGGAGATATTATTTCGAAATAACACGGAACAAGCGAACGTGCAAGAATGCTACCACTGACCAACCAACCAACTTACTTCACTGTGGACATTGCCCTTACTCGAACTCGTAGCTAAGAAATAATAAAAAAGTAAGAAAACCGCACGCACCAGTTATAACTTGAACTTGAGCCGAAAAATGGAGTGGGAAAAATAAGGAACTTGCGGACGTTCGAGGACTCACACTCAAAAAGCACCAACGTTGATCGCGTCAACAAGCACAAAGCACAGCACTAACCAACTCGCTTCACTCACAGGATGAAAACGTGGAACTTCGTATTATTCGGACACAGGTAGAAAAACAATACACACCGCTTGAACTTGAGCAGACACATTGCTAGCATTGTTTGGTCAATGCTAGCCCTAACCGACTTCACTCACTCACAGGATGGAAACGTGAAACTTTGTATCATTCGGACACGGTTCGAAAAACAACACGCACCGCTTCAACTTGGACACACATAATGAACACTTGAGCGCACACACTGATCACGGGACATAAAAAAGGCCGACTGTCGAGGCCACGCGAACGCTGATAAATCACCGTAGGCGAGATAAACCCACGAGCGGTCACATGCTCCGATGTCGCCTGACGGATGGATGAGCCTTGTTTTCAATAAAAAAAAAAACTTCGTTTCAGCTTAGGTCCGAGCGCGGCCGATGTTATGAGCCGAAGGGCCAATCAAACAGCGAAAGAGGCACAACGTCATGGCGTGCTCTCTGCAGCCGGTATTCGCCGTCTCTCCGTGCGTGCTTCTCCGCCGGCTATTCATATCAAGTGCAGAGAGCACACCATGACGTTGCGCTTTTTGCGCAGTTTGATTGGCCTTTCGGCTCATAACAGCGGCCACGCTCGGACGTAAGATGAAACGAAGTATAGACGTGCCGGTTTTGCATGGCGACTAGAAGGCCACAGCCACGACCAAAGGCCGGCTCACACAGTAGCGACCAGGGCCCGTTTGCTCGAAGCTGGTTAACTCTAACCGCGGTTAAAAGTTAACCGCGTTTCCCTACCTAGGTACCTCCGAGTACCTAGCCGCGTTCGACAAAACTCGATGCACAATTTCTCCGTGTTTTATTATGATGCGGTAGCTCCCGCCACCTGCCGGTCAAAGCAAACAAATAGCCTTTTAAGAAACCTTTTCGCTAGTTTTGTCTTTATTAAGAAAAATAAAACCTACATCTTATCGTAGTGTTTCTTTTTATGCATAAAATATATATATATATATATATTTTTAAAAAATCATAAATATTTTGATGCATCCATTATTTCGCCAAACACAGCATAAGTTTGCAGCGTTGATTTCGGATCTGGCAACGGTCTTTATAGATTTGTTGTTTTCTTCTCGTATCTTGCAACGCACGTTTCCCCGCGCTTTAGTTTTCAGCTGATTTTCGCTGTTTGTCTTCTCTGCCGTTTGCCCAACCGACCCTCCGACTCGCCCACCGACTGACTGACAAATGATTTGCGGACGGATTGGCGAAGATAAGGGACATAATGTCAACTGTGACGCGACGCCGACATCGAAGAGAACCCGTGTTCGCCCAGTACGCTGTTATGATGATGGGACGGCAGCGTGTGTTCCGTGACCGCTTGAACCCTTTGGAGGGGTTCGACGAGGACGAACAGACGAACTGCAGGAGCGCTTTCGATTCGGTCGCGCGGGCATTGTGTTCCTCGCCGACACATTGCGCCCGGACTTGGAGCGGCCGACGCCTCGCAGCCGCGCCCTCTCTGCAGAGCAGCAGGTCATTGTCGCCCTGTAGTTCTACCTACGCCACGGAGAACGTCCTCATCACCGCAGGGGACTACATCCCCGTGCACGTCTCCACTGCTTCGCGGACTGTGAGGCGGGTGACTCTGGCCTTGTCACGTCGTGCCCGAGACTTCATAGGGTAAGTGGTTTGGAGCATCTCCTGGCGCGTCCCCATACTAGGCGCATGTGCATGCCAGTTTTCCGAGAAGGAAGCCTGGGCCTAGATTGCTCGATGAGCAATCACCATTATTTCAGAAACCCTTTGTATAGAAATTTTGGTGCGTGAATACCTGAGTTCGTTGAAGGTGGTCTTCTTAGCACACCTATTCTGCAATTATTTACGGCGCACCACCTGCGCATTGACCCTTCAGTTTTTGTTTCTTAAGCTGTAGACTTGCTAGCATGAATATCTGCCAGCGTATCGATCCCCCCGTATACTGGTACCTCCCTAAAGGAACATTAATAGTGTTGCTTCAGCACTCGATATTTGTTTTCTGGTTATGAGCGTGACATGCAGACCAGTGAACTGAGCAGTAAAATTACACGAACCAACTGGAGTGTACAAAATGACTCCCTTAGTACCTATTATTGGTGCAGGTGTAAATGCAACTAAACTACAAATAAAGTAGGAGTGTAGATATTTATAAACAGCCTGGTTTCTACACTCCCAACTATGCACTTGGTGCTACTGAGCTAGTCTTGCGGCTACTGAGTACTGTCATTGTGCGGACAAGGTTTTTATTGCTCGCTATGGATGAAGATGAATGATAGGTGTGTTATTTCTAAGCATGTGATCACAACAATAATACCATGGCTGTTAATGTCATAGTGCTACAGACTGACTCAAATTCATCTACAATGCAGGTGGCCAGGTGAAGCTGAGGGTCATGCCTTGCAACAGGACTTCTTTGAGGTCGGTGGGTTTCCTTCGGTCGCGGGTGCTGTTGATGCCTGGAAGCACCCATGACTCTAGGATATTCACCGAGGGCTCGGTGTCAGGCAAGCGGGCCGATGGCGTTTACGATGGTCTACTGCTTGGAGATAGCGGCTACAGCCGGCAAGCCATGGCTGATGACGCCCTTCTTCTCTCCGTCATCAGCAGCGGAGGTCGCCTACAATGCCTCGCATAGCACAACGAGGAGCATCGTGGAACGGTAAAGCCAGGCTATGCGTCCTTGTTCGACGCTTCAGGGTTTCGGCACCTTGAGGCACCTAAATTTTTTCATATGGTTGTGCCTGCGCTTTACATTTGTTGCATTTTTATGTTCTTGCACTGAAGGCTACGGCTGCTCAGAAGCAAGGAAAGGAAGGCGTATCTCTACTCCACCTTATTTATACTACTGGCTGTAACCTACTGCCATAGCCTGTAATGTTTATTATCAGGTTAGCCAGCTTTGTGGGAATGAAGTAAGTCAATTCACAAAATTCAACCATTTATCAGCTAACTCTATATGTAGCATTAATTATTATATTTCATTCGCTCTTTTCTGTTTGAACTCCAGAATAGAAGTTAGAACTTCTCTGAAACATATCCTTCCTGTTGGTGCTCTATGACTGGGTTTATAAACCTACAAGTTTTTACTAGAAGTTCATACTTTTCAAACAATAGCAGTTGTTAGAAACGCCTAAATGTAAAGCAATTCTTAGAAAAAACAAAAAAAGCAATGCTTGCGATGTGAAAAAAAAAAAAATTACACATTGGCTTAGGCAGGTCTTGTTTTTGGACAGTTTGAGTACAGACATATTCAAACATGTCCTCTTAAATACTGCTTATCTCAAACTGCATTTTCCTTGCAGGGTTTTGCGAAGAACATTTTCATTATATCAGTGATGGGATTGCTGCGCCATTTGCCCCAAAGTGATTACCCTGCTACGTTCTGCTATATTTAACCAAAATGTGAGGAATTTGCTCCAACATAGTGCCAAACTTAATGTCACTTTAATAATACTGAAAATATAATCATGTTAGTCGTCTGTTTATTCTGAAAGGTTAGCTAATGTCGTTGAGTCCGCTTTTCACCGCGCTCTGGTGTACTGCAGAGAAGCAAACACCACGGAGTAGACATCACGATTTTGCATGTCTTGCTTCGCGGCAGCGCACCTCCGTGTTAAGCGGAATGCACTCCTCCAAAACGAAACGCAACACAATTCCTGAATACAACTTCGGCTCGTAAATATGATAGATTGTGAGATCCTAGCGGTATCTTTTTTCGAATTCAAGATTTAGTAAGGGTACTTCGGTATCGCAAGAACATTTATATGGGCTCTTTTGTATGTTTATTTATTTATGGCAACTCATTTGTTTAGCTATCGATTTTCTATAGGTGTGAGTAGATTAGAACTAAATTGACAAGATCAGTGGATGGAATCTCGGGAAGAACCTGGATGAGTTTGGCGGGATTGTTTTTAAGTTTTGTTCACGTGACTTTTTGCATGAAGTTCTACAGATAAATTTTATTTATGTGAGAATGAAATGACAAAGTGTTTG
>JABSTQ010008581.1:0-34621 GCA_013358835.2 Ixodes persulcatus | reverse complement strand
AAAACGTTGCTGGGCGCAAAAAGTGATAGTTAAAAGTGAAAAACAAAACACATTAAATGCACTGTACAAAACGTTTTAATTTAAAATGGTATTCTATGATGTCTGAAACAATCGCCGAAGAATGCCTAAATATGAAAGAGTTTACGGAAGAGAAAAACGTGTCATTTTATTTTACTTTAAATAATCGAATAAAAATGTTTTACTAATTCAAATAGACCAGTTGTCGTGCTTTAGACGTAAATATATTGTCCAAGTTAGAAAGTTGTATAATTTATTCTCGTGGCCGTCAATGTTGCCTCTTGGCGCAATGGTAAAAAGCGTTAGTTACACCTCTAACACCCGATTTGTTTGACAAAAAATAATGTAGCATCTTATATATAGAGATATTTTGCCCACAAAGTAAAGAAAACAAGACAGAAAAAGTAGGTTCCGTTTCATTTTATCTAAATGTTTTGGTACCTAATCTAAAACTTCTAATTAGAAGCAAAAAGAGGCATGGAACACCTATGACTGCTCCTTATCTGAAGACACCCAGAGAATTGCGTGTTTACATTTAAAACTTTTTCCTCTATTCCTAATTATCTAAAACACTCGAATTTCTAAACTTACCTTGCGGTACGAGTAAATTATACTACTGTAGAAACAGCATTCCTACATTTGTTTCTTAGTTAGGTGTTAATTACCTGCCCGTAAAATAAAACTACATACTCAGCATGAAGTGTCAAAAGTTTATGTTGTGCTCATTGTTGACATGAGCACACTTTGGTGTTAGATCAAAATGTGTTATTGTTTTGTTACGTTCATTCTTTTTCGACTATATGAGTTCACTGAGGAGATCTCAGCGATGAAAATTTAGAGAATTATGTAGAAGAGAAAACTCATGAACATTGATCAGAATGCGAATTGAGAAGTTCTCAGCTCAACGTTTCAACGGTAATACCCCATATGCTTGACCCGACTCTCGCAAAATCAAAATGAGATTTGCATTTCAGGACGACTCTGTTTTTTACTCGCGCCTTAAAAAACAAGCGCTATTGTTTTTCCGTCTTATAAAGTCATGTATCCATAACACGTGAGCCCGGTCAACAGGAATAACTAGTTATATATAAACACAAAAATTTCAAGGGCGAACTGGGTGAATACAAGCATTTTCGTGTCGTTATTATAAACGACTAACATTCTGGGATTCTTGTGGGGCACACGGAGGTGACTATATCAACGAGACATGACTGTGTGTGTCCCACAGCTACGAGCATCGCAGGAGTCGCGCCATCCGCTGTACCTAAAGAGTTGCCGTTGTGTACATTCCTTCTCGCTTATAAGTGCTCTTGCGCAACCGGTTCACCATGAATATTTACGAAGTTTGGAAATATTCATGGCGACTCAGAACCGCCTACAATCAGCGTGACACTTATGGGCACACGTGGCACAAACCATTCGAAAAGGTTGCCCGCATGTTAAACAATATCTGTCCACCTCGACCGCGAGGCGGCCAAATGTGATCGGCCACACGGAGGCACTGCGTCGCAGGTAAAAGGCCAGCGCAGAAGGATGCGCAAGGAGAGGAGCAGTGATGTAAGTCGTGTTGCGTGACGAGGACACTCAATAACTTGCAAGGTCCTGTTGAACCAGTGCTTCGTGCCATTCTCCGGGGTGGGTAGCTGCAAGAGAGGAAACACACTGCCCGACTGTAGCGGTCTTAATGGCCTGCTCTCTATCGCTCACGAAGGCTATTTGCCCATTAGAACATGCATTGTGCAAAGTCAGATGCTAGAAAGCAAATATAAATCCTCTTATTCAAAGACACTTCCAGCTTATTCAGCCAGCAGTTTCGGATGCTTGTCTTGCATCACTCTGTTCCACGCCCAATTTATATGTCGTGAATGTCCGTGCTTTATACTATAGCCGTCGTTAAAGAGACCGGTGTTCTACGGTCTGGAATACATGTATGTATGTGATCTGTTTTGTATTTTCTTAATAATATTTTCCTCTGTTTCAGACCCGTACAGAAACAGTGGTGACGAATGAGTCGAACTCCGGGTCCACTTTATACCAAGTCGTACCATCTTCCAACATGAAGGTGATACAACACAAAGCGTACCTCTTATGCATGTTTCGTACGCACAATTTCTGCTCAATTTTTGAGCGACTAGAACTAAAAAACAAATCCAAAAACTGTTTTCTTTTTTTGAATGAAATTGAATTTATTTTTGTATGAGTACTTTTTGAGAATATCACTTTGGTAGAACAGTGTGCCGCGTTCCTGAAACAAAAACGGTGCCGGTTTGTAATTAGGAACGTGTTATGTAACTAAATAATAGTCGCATATTGTTTCATATTTTGTCAGATTAATTGGTGAATAAATATATACTAAAAATTATTTATCAGTCGATTATAAAATATGTAATGTTAGGTCTAACACATTTGAGAAATAGTTGATCTTACGATTTTTAATAGATGTATTTTGTTTATGTATTTCTAAATATCGCAACCTTTTTTGTGCATATTTGCAGGTAATCAAATTATATAAGAAAATATAAAGTGTTAGACTCTGCGATCCCACTAAAGTTTAGTGCTTACAGAAGCGTGCCGTTCTTTTAATGTAGGCAGATTTCTTTTTGAAGTCGACTACCTGCTACACGGATTCTGTCTTTGCTCTTTGTTTCTCGAGCTCGGTGGACATGAGATTAGATACACACCGTGAGAATACAGTACGATAACTAACTAAACTGAGCTTATTACCTATTTAAGGCGGCGGTCCCACGACCCCAACCATAATACCGGTGGCAGCTCTGCTAACGCTCCTGTTTGCTGTGCAAATGTCGCGTCTGTGCGTGTGTTACGTATTTCGTTCTTTTTGCAAATAAATCTCCAATTCATTATCACTCTTTTAGTGCAAATTATGATACGCATTTTTCAAAAATTAACACACAATAAGAAAACAAAAAGTGCAAGTTTTGATATTTTCAAAGACATACCTCTATGCATTCCCAGTTTCTAGACTTGTAATGCATCCAAGACGCGTCCTTATTTTTTTTATTGAATAGAAGAAGGACTCGTCTAGTTCCGTGTATACGTGTTTTTCTTAATTAGCACGCTCACGTTTTTTAATATTTATTCAAAAAGAGCCTTTTTTTGCGATTTTCAAGTCTCGTAACTCAGTTTCACATCATAACGCAGCAACGACATTTAAGGGCATGCTTGTGGGAACTCAGAATACAAAATATTAGAAGTGCAACGCCAGCCGTTTTCTTGTAAACACAACTTGATTGTGATAAAATTCCTAAGAATTCCCTTAACGCGTTCTTGGTTTTCTCAGACAGCGCTCTGGCATCTGACCTAATTTTTTTTTTAATTGTATGCTAGAGGAACTGAGCTGGTTCACTAGAAGCGTGATTTTTTCGTATTCATATTCATATTTGTTTAAAATATGTTTAAATCATGGGACTATTTTGAAGCTCGACTCTGTACGCAAGAAACCGGTTTCAAAGAAGAGGACAGCTATTTAAGCAACGATTCTTTAATTAGTGCTTTTCTCGTTCTAAGTAAAATCACGTTCTATGATTGTAATTTTTGAAAGCATACTAATTGTCCTAAATAGTAAAAAGGACCTATGTTTTAGCAGATGACGCGCAGTTGCGCCATCTTTTGAAAGATGTCTGAAATTCGAGGTTGAGAAGTTCAGGCAAAGTGGCGCTGATTCTGTCCCTGACACAGAGGATTCTTTTCTCAAATATTTCCTCGCGCTACTTCCTCGTTCTTGCAGTAAGTCACAGTTAATCTTGCAAGAAAAAAAAAGAAAACAACGAGAAGCGCGTTACAAGGGTCACGAGCAAGTTCTCGAAAACGCCTAGTGCCTACAAATAAGCTATTCAATGCTGTCCGCCATGTTCCGACACCACGAAAGGTGCAAATATTGAACTCTATATTATGGTGACGACGAAGGAGAATTTTTTTTCCTCCACTCGATTTTTAATAGACATTTTTTTTAAGGTTCCAGCTTTTCAACCGCGCTGGTTCTGTTTTGTTCACCATCGTGCAGGGATTTGAGATTTTTAGTTTTAACGTTACTCTACTCGTAGACAACTTACGGAGAGTGTTACGTGCAAACCGCAGTGACTGGTTCTCATAGTTAGGCAACAAAAACAGCCAGTCATCGTGGCTCAAATCTGAGGCTCAGGAAAAGGGTCTAATACACCACCTTTCCATGAAGTGCTCTATCAAAAGCGTTGCACATGTGCGAAACCCTCACCAGGTCGTCTTTCTTTGGATTAAATTTTATTTCATTTATTCAAATAAGAACAATGTCAGACGATCAACTTTCATGGTGTTGGTTTAATAATGCAACTTCTCCAAGCTTCCACTTTGTGCTTTACACCAACCATGGCTCTTGACCTTTGCAACTAATTATAAGCAGCCAGGTCCGACTTGCTAGAAACAGCGACTCAGCTGAGACTGTGGGAAAGAAAGCAATGCCAAAGCCAGCGCTCGAGCTGAATGGCACTCAAGCCGCATCTCAAGACAGTCGCGTGCCCAACCCTTTGCAGTGCTTTCTTTCACTCAGTCTCAGCTGAGACGCTGCTTTAGCAAGCCGGACCAGAATCACAACTCGTGAAGTTTCCTCGCGCTTCTCTTTCGATTTTTGGAGTCCCCGCAATGAGTGTTGCGAAATAAAATCAAGCGAGATGCTCAGTGCTGCCCTGACATGTTCTTCCATAACCGGGCTAAAGAGACTGTTTCCTTGTGACCTTCACTCTCGCCGGGGAGCAATGGGACTTCTTTAGCCGCGTAGGGGTGCGACCACACAACCATGCCCAACGCCGCCTGAGCCATCCTGAACAACCGTTCCCCGACCACTGCGATAGAAAATGTGTGAAATTATACTTGCTTGAAATAACTGTAGTGAGCCGACTGAAATAAGTTTCGGCTTACAATAATTAAATGTTTGTCTATACAAACTTCTCTTTGAGGATACGAAGAGAAAGACGTGCTCCGCATAAGTCCCCGAAGACAGCCGGCCTCATGACCTGTGGGTCTAATTACTCTAGAAACTTGTTCAAGTCAAGCCCGGAGCAAGGAGGACAACACAGTGAAGAGGAAGTGCCTCTCCGAAGGAGTTAAAGCGCTGTATGAGCGGTAGGGTTTCAGCGACCCCTACAAGCTGCTACCGCAGGGAGCAACTACTCCCGTTGCAAAGGCCGTAAGAGATCGCGCCTCCTCACTCTAGCCCGGCCACTGCTCTGCAAACTGCTGAACGTGGCAATGTCCACTCACACAGGGGCGTTTGCTTATGTTTTTCTGCTTTGCGTTATAACTAGGTCTGGGCACTTGATCTAATAAACTACCGATGAATCAATTAATGATTTAAGCGCGATTAACTTTTTAACCAGTTAATCCGTTAAATTTTGACAAAGGAAAAAGTAAAAATTTAACTCTTTCACCACGCAGACGTGTACGGGTACACCTGTTTGAAGGCAAACTTTAGGTGAAAATTTGACCTAAAGTAAACTGTAGGGGCGAGATGTATAACTCGAAAGAAGTGGAGAAGGTTATATGTGCCCCCAGCCACTTTAACGCTATGCGATTGTCCGTTTAGCGCAGACAGCTGAGCCCATATACCTATTACTATAGTCGGATGCAACCTAAGAACAATCTTTTAGCTCCACCCACAAACGCATTGCGCCCATCTGAAGTGCCTCCGCCGTCGAGAAAGTAGTTCGCTAGCTACGTTGCTTTTTCTTCCTCCAGTAAACGTGTCTTAAACTACTACAATATTTATTTAATTCATTCAGGACGTTTAAATAAGTTAGAATACGTTTTTGTCAACGAAATAGCTGTTTAGTAAAGAAAGAAAGTCATGTCCAATGTACCGTCTTCCCAATTAATTTTCTGTCTAAGATACTGTCTAACATACCGTCTTCCAGCGCCTTCGATTGAGGGAAAGCGGCGAAAACGAAACCAACTTTTCTCTCGCCAAAATTATAAATAACAAAGCACTTATAGTTCCTGCAAATAATAAATATTTAGTGATTTACTTAGTTTTGTGGGCTTTGCGCACGAAATGTGTGCCTTTATTTTGTTGGATGAATAGAAAACAAAAATAATTATACTTTTCGGGTTTTGACAAATCGGCACCCTCCCAAGTAATCGACACCACCACCGCGCCCCGCTAGAGTGCCTTCAATCACACGCGCGCTTTTGCTTGAGTGGTGACATCTCAGCCATTTTTACGCCCAATCTTTTTTTTTATGCATTTTGAAGTACGCGCAATCCGGTGTCAATCAGCTCGAGCGCGTAGCTTTGGCTAATGCATAGACGCCATTTTAGCGCCCAGGTCACGCAACGAGTTCGCGAGAGCGTCACGCGCTGAACATTCAGTGCAACAATGGATGTCTTCACCCTGATACAGACAGACATGTAGGCACCCTACGCCCCGCTATCTTTGTCTTCCGTCATGGATCCCACTGAGGTGCACGGCAATCACAGCTCACCCCGCGGAAACCACAGCGAATTGAAGCAGCGGTGCCGGTACTATGTTGAGTAGCAACGTGGGGCAGAGGCGACAGAAATCCAACGAAGCAGACTACGTCCGGCGTAGCTTCTCACCTCTCAGCAGTGCTAAGCCTCGCGCCCGCTTCGAAATTTTCGTTGGCGATAGCGTCGCTGGATTCTCACGTTGTCGCGCAAAAACTGCTGCAAAGGCAAGCCGATACCATTAAGATTTCGTGGCGTAACCTCGGGCACGTAAAACACGGTGCAAAAAAGCAGAATAATTGTCACGAGAAACTAGCGTCGCGTTGCTAAGGCCAGCAGCCATGTTGGTTTTTTTGTTTTTTTTTCAAAAGGATCGCGATTGGTCCACGGAATCGTGACGTCATGAAAACGTTTGGCTGGCGTTTCTCGGCGTAGGAATACATTTTCCTCTGAGAGGCATTTCCGGTTTTTTCTTAGCTTGCAATCAACTATAAATATCCCAAGCATCGAGGAGAATGCAGGGAAGAAATAGTGTTCCACGCATCGCACGTGCTCGCGTCTGCAGCAGTAACTGTCCTAAAAAGTAGCCTAAAACAAATGGCGTTGTGCACGCGCGTTTATTAGCGCTTTATTTTGGTTATTTACTTCGAATCTTTTATACGGGGAAGGCGTGCGCGTGTGGCTCGTGGAACACCAATCCCTGCATTTTCCTTGATGCTTGGGTAATATAGCAATAGGTATATTTATTAATTATTCGATTAAAGTTACCGCCCAGTCCTACTTATAACTTAGTCCGCGGGACATCTGTGCTTCATATGTCGCATGCAAATCTACTCTTTGAATTGGATCCCATGCCTCATTCGAACCACGATTGCCCCGTAGACTTTGAACTTATAGTGTACAACGCTGGCAAAGCTGCTTGCGCGAGCATGGGGTTTGATCTCGCAGATCTTTTGCACGTGTTCTCGCGCAAACGAAACTACAAATGAAGCCATGCGCCCGCGCCAGTAACGGAGTATACATATTTCCCTAAAAGCATACGAGGGCGCGTTCATTGCTATGTTTGTGTATTATGCATGTGCACTTTCTGGCTGGCTGCAACTGCGATCGAGTGCTGGCTGGACTGTGATTTAGCATGCGTAGACTGTGCTTTTCGTGAACAGTGGAAATGTGCACAGATGGCGAGAGACGAACTGTCGTTGTAAAGTCCCTCGATAAAATTCATGTTTACAAGTACCGCCAACCATTGTGGTGGAAACGCGCAAGACACGTGTCATGACAGGGTGCTGATCCGCCGTCATTCACTTCCAAGGGCCGCTCATTTTAGTTCTGCGCCGCCATTTGCTTCCAAGAGCCGCTCGAGACACAGGTCTTGTGCACTGGCGCATGTGACGCTACTTGCAGACAAACGCCAACACATCGAGGGGCTTTATGTCCCTGGCCACCTTGGCATTCACTGCCGAGACTGTGGTTGGCGCGGAGTGGCGAACCGCTGATACGAGAGATTTTGGAAGCTGTAAAGGTCGGTTGATTAGGTGTTTCTATTTCTAAATTTCTCAATTATTGTGAAGACAGCGTGCATATACCTTCATGTGGTCTACGCTTCGTTGTCTTTTGAAAAGAAAAGACTGTCTACGGTGTTTTGCCTTTTGAACGTGAACGTGTTGACGGCCATAGGAACGTGAAGACACATTGAACTTTCGATGATCTGGACCGCTTGGCGGTTCTCCCGTGTACATGTTGTAAAAATAAAAATAATTATTACGACAACAAGTGTGCGTGAGTTAATAATAAAAATAATAAACCTTATTTCCAGACATACATGTGTCTGAGGGGCTGTGGCAAAAGAATGCAAGAGGAAATTCGGCACAGACACTTAAGACTGCTTACGTGTGGGAATGCGAAAGCATTGTAGTCCCTTTGGTGAAATGTTTTCGATTTATTTTTCTGACATGCGTTGCAGTTATTTCCGCTGATTCGGTGTGTGACGCGCGGGAGGCAGCACCCGCCCCCTTCTCCCCGTGCCCAATGACGCACGCACTTGGCCACACCTTCAGTCAGCCAGATGGTTGTGACGGGACGTGTGCAGTGACGCACGCACGAGGCACACCTTAGTCAGCCAGGACCGTGGAGCCGCCGTGGCGTCAACAATAAAGAAAAAAAAAAAAAAAAGCCACCGTGGCGTCGGGGAAGCGTGCCCGTCTCGCACCCCGGAGGCCCGGGTTCGATTCCCATCCAGACCGAAATGTAACAGTTTCCCTCTAAAGTGCCATTCATTTACTTAGTTTATAGGAACCTTCGTGAAAAACGTGACGTCAATCCGGGCATTTCTAACGTGTTTTTACTCTTTGCGCCATCGGCAATTTCGGGTACCATCGCTCGGTTATGCCGCCGACGACGACGCCGAATTTTCGCGTTATGAGGCAAATAATCTTTTCGGATTAAAAAGTCTTCTGACCAGGCCATCTGTCTCTTTTTACAGCATTCAACAGTGTACAGGACCAGTGTCAGCATAAAAAGTAATTATACGTAAAATAATCAAATTGACATTAGCTAAGCATCGTAGTCACAATAATTAATAATCAACGTCATTAAAAGTGTGAAATAGAAATCATTCACATGACCATCAGAATATATATATATATATATATATATATATATATATATATATATATATATACATGTAAGACGTTGGTATATTTTTTCAACATCAAATTATCAACTACTTTAATTATTAATGAAAAGAATGTCAAAAGCACTATAAAACACACTTTGAAATCTGCTACCCACTCGACTAACAATTTTTTAAGTTTAGGTCACTGGGACTAAAAAATACGCTTTTACTCTTTTCTTGAACATGCAGATTCTTCGACCTCGGCGTACTATTTCAACAATATTTGGGGTGGTTATTTATAAGGTCAGATAACTGATAATCAAGTTTAATCAAACTATCATCAAAATGATGAGTTATATAGAGCGTCCCTCTGAACACCCGTCTTGAAAAAGAATCTGCTAATGCTTGTTTTATCATAGATCAAAATGCAGTCAAAGACTAAGCTACACAAGCACAAACACGCATACTAAAAGCGCAAGGCCGTGGTCCATGGTTTTCGCTTGATTGCTTTGACCGGGGATAACAAACGCACTATAAGACGTTGAGCTCCAGTGACATGGTGTTTTTTGGCTCTGCTTGACTGGCCTCATTGACCTGTTATGCCAGCTGCGCTCCGACTTGCAGCGAAAATGAATTTAAACGTTTATGTCGTGCAAAACCTCTTTCACTCACGAAATGCTGACAAGGTATGTCTTATATATGTTCTTTATCGTTTGATAACATTCTTCATTGATTGATTGACTATGTTTTTAATGCTTTAATAGTTAAAACGATAGCTACTGATTTGTGAGCCTCTAACGAAATCCCTTTGCCAACCCTGCAGCGTGGAACAAAGCCAGGATCAAAAAATAAATTTTGCCCAGCTAGGCACTCTCGATCGGGTCGATGAGCTAGCTGGGCTCCGCTTCTGTGCGAACTGGGCACTGCTAGCACCACTGGCACGTTTGCTGGCATATGTGTCAGCGGGAGCACGCGTTGAGCGCTGAACGCGCACGGGCGAGCAGCAGAAAGGAGGAAATTAAGAGCAGAGGAGGAACATCACTGCCACGAGCCTGCTTTTTGGCCACACGGATGAGTGCCGCCATCTAGTGGTTGAACTAATGGCTTCTTCAAGATGGCCGCCGTGGGACCGCCGCCTTAAGGGATAGATTTATCGGTCATGTTGTAATTTCAGTATAGCTTTACCAACTTTATTTCGGCTAGTTCAATTCTTTGCAAATCTCAAAAAGTGTGGACTTCGAAAATGTTTCGCTGCACACAATGTTCCTTGAGTTGGAGATATATTTAGATATCCGTTATCATGGTATAATATATTCGTGCTGAAACCAAATTTTTCGCGATAATTTTCAAGCCGCGCATTTCGCGAGTTCTATTGTACTCGCGTAAATTAAGTCGTTTATAGTATTTGAAGAGTATAGAATAATAAGAGTTGCGAAAGTTCGTTCGCATTTATAACTAACGCCGTGAGGTGACTCAAAACGCCTGGGGTAGATGAAGGCCTACGGGTGCCTCTCGGTCAACCGTCCTTTTTCGCGAAGATAGTTACAAGGTCCTTAATTGCTGTATTTGCAGCGTGGCAAACTTCGGCGAATTTTATGCAAACTCACACGAATGTTTGAGCTGCCCCAACTAACTCTATCTTCTGAATCCCCGGCTTTTATCCTTTCCAGCATGGTATTTAGTTTCGTGCGATTCGGAATAATCTTTTGTAAAATTAAAAAATAAAAATTATGCAAAAAAACATTCAAATATACCCACGCTCTTCAGTGCCGTCACGTCGGTAGCAGGCAGGCTAGCAAATCGAGTGGGCAGTTTAAAAACAAAACAAAAAGACTGCCGGGAAGTTGTTTAGTGTTTTTGTGCGGGTGATGGAGGGAGCTATCAAAGCAATCATTTGACACCATAAAACTCCTTGCAATCTCTTGACAACAAAATCTACGGTTCGAGTAGTGGATCCCTGACTTCCGCTGGTGTCACTTTTCCATTGTTGCCAGTAGAGACTCAGTTAAAAAAAAAAAAATTAACTGTGAGGACCAAAAAGGGAAATTCATTACCTTTGTGAACAAAACGCGATGTTCGTTGGTATGTTTAGCCATTTTTCCGTCAAATCGGGAACCATAAAGAAAACGCCAGGTATATATTCATTTAAACTGAGAGTGCCCCATCCGGGAGATACACGACGCAAGGGTAAACTTCACTCGCCTAGCCTGGCCTTGTTCACCTCTTTTTTTATGTACCCAAATTGGATGCAGAAAGTTCACAGGAAGTTAAGCCCACTGTGACGTTTAGACGACAGATGTTTTGATACTTGTCACGTCGTTTCTAGTGAGTTTTAGAAGATTATTTTCGATAACTACGATAACCAAATACTATACTCCAACGACGACCTTAATCTTTTATCTTTTTTTCAACGCATATCGCTATCGCAGGTACAAAATTGTATGGTTAAAGTCCCTATCATCTCCAAAGGCGTTTCGCAGAAATAGTTATGATTTGCCAGAAACGACCACGTCACTCTTCGACGCATGAGTGCGGAGAGGACTTGAGGTGCTTTTCCTGCACAGCCTTTCAAACACAGCTGACAAAAACTTGAAAAAATATAGGATCAATATCTCAAAGTCTGTTCCTTTTATTTTTTTCAAAACCCATAGATTTGCATAGCCTCCTATAATACTTAACATCAATTGTGCAATTATAATATTATACTCGAAGCTTCTGTTTCAAAAAGCTATTTACTATGATTTAGCAATGAAACGACTGATTGCGGCGTGTGTTCTTCTAATTAATACCGGCGAATTTTTATATACCTCTCAGTTAAGACGGCATTCACATAACTTTGACACATCTTCTAAAGACAATTTTACTTCATAAAGAAGGCATATGCCTTTGTTTTAAACGAGTTTTGCTGCAGACTACATCGTAGATAGTTTACATTGTTTGCCTTCTATGGAGGCTATATTCCGATGATGAAATTGCGACGAACCCTATACAGCTTAACATAGCGTCCAGTGTACACACAATCTCGTTCAATAAAAATACCTATAGTCTGAATATCACTGCCACTCTTGAGCACATTCCATTTCAGTATTCTTCGCCTTACGATGCGTTTCGAAGAGAGCGACACATCCAGTGACCGTATCGTAGCGCGAACTGGGCGTCCTCAAAATATGGACAGGAAAAAAAGGTTCATAATAATTATCGCCTCACCAGTCTCTGCCCTGGCACGAAGATTGTGTGTCGGGCTGAAGGGAGGACACTACATTAAGTTTTGAATTCTACACACTTCCGTTTAGACATAATGCAATTAGCTCTTGGAGATCCCGATGGTTCCCTATCAGAAAGTTTTACTTCAAATCCTAAATCTTTTTTTTCTTTTAATTGTTTTCGTATTGCCCGCACCATCTAAGGTGAAGCATTGTGATGTTTATTATTCGTTTTATCTCAGTTTCACTTTTTGCCATTAAATCTCGGTTAAGGAAAACTACCATTTGATATGAAATTGATGCGCGGAGCCGGCATTGTTTAGTTTTCGTGCTTACAGTTTGTAAGGAACGCGGCTGTGAGCTTACTTTTTGCATTTGCACGGACTTTTGTTGTGAAAAGCTTCCATATTTTCAACCTAATGCATCCATGAAAATAAAACGTTTTTTTCGCGTTGCTATTTTCTATTAAAATTATATAATTGTTGTAATTCGTTTATATAGCGGTGTGACAGGAGTGTTATTCTGGATGTTTCATAAAAGTACAGTCCATTATCATTACCTTTTCCAAACGATAAATTTTTCAGGTGGCGCAGCGTTTACATATTGTACTTTTACGTTACGCTTTGAAGGGTAAACTTACAAACTTAGAACTTTGCATGTCATCTTTCCCAACTCGTAATATGGGCTGCAAACTTCATACAAGTAAAGCTAAATTTTAAAAAAGTTTGCCTTCCTGAGTATGCTCTCTTAAAACCTTGAGGTCTAGGGTTAAATTTCTCTTGGGTAACGATCGGATGTTCAATCCAAGTTTTAGTTTATACACTCGTAACTCTCCGTGGAATAAGTTTTGTGTTACATATTATAATTTTCGTTGGTTGGTTGCCCATAGAACAGCTGTCGCATAAAAAAAAACATCTTGGATCATAAAGTCAACTTTCCATGGCCTCAGCGTTTCTTTCGAGATTGGTAACAACTTCACTCGATTCTGGTTCCCTCTTGACGGAAGAGGCCTGCCAAATAATTTTTTTTTGACGGAAGAAACGAAAGTTCCTAGGGCGACAGCAGTGAGAGGTATTGAGCCTTGTCGCGCTTACCACCGGCTACGGTTAAAATTCACCCTTGGGGTCTCGAACAAGTGTATACCGCCAACGTTTGTTCTGCGAAAGCGCAAGACACGGGCCAACACGTGCAACGAGCAGGTGCTCCGCCGTCATTTGCTTCCAAGGACAGTACGAGGCATGCGCCATATGCATTGCCGACGTTGCTTGCAAATACAATCGCATTGAAAGGGTAGCGAAAAATAAACGAGAAGACGCCGCACCAGGCACGAGCAGAACAAGAGCGTTTCTTGAATGTTTAACTTGCGAGAATGAGGACAACAGTCTTTGCATAAACGGCGCAGAGGAATTTTCGTAAAAGAAGGAAATAAGTGTAAATATTTTAACCAAGTTTCTTTCTTCAAAGGGGGGGGGGGGGGGCGGGGGCAAGGTTACATTACACAAAGAACATGTAAATGACTGTAATTAAAAGAAAAGCACCAGAATACTTAAAAAAATTCCTTTATATTTACTTTACAAAATATATGTAACTTTATTCTGTAGGGTAGCAAGAACGATTAAGTTTCTAGAGCACGAAAAATAGAATAGAGCTTTATATTGTTCGAAAGGCGTGTTCATTGAACTCTTAGACTTGAATTAACATTCCTTAATGAAGGCATGTGCGGTTTGTTTATTTATTCCTGTTGTGCGTCGTTCTTTGTTCTAGCGAGTTGACGCCGAAAACAAAGAGCACACACCTAGTCATCTAGAAAGGCCACCACCTACGGTAAGTGGTGAAGAAACAACTCCATGTAAATCTTTTTCTACTCGTAGGTTACAACCGTCTTTATGTGCAACCTGGTTTTGTATTTTTGTAAATGTTTAACACCCATAAAATTATATTTTGATTCTAAGTTTTTTTTTTTCATCGAGTGCTTAGGAATACACGTACGTTATCCGGACTGATTGTAATTCGTTTCTTCGATTGTATTAGAAATCGAAAATGAATGTTCGTAGTAGGAGTAATTGAATAAAATAATAGCCATAACACCTGAATTGTTTCCAACGACCCACTGTAACTTCTCAAAATATTGTCCACGCAATGAAAATGTATTATAATTAACGCGTGCTCTCAGTGTACTGAAAAAATGACTGTCAAGTTTGGCCAGTGAGTTTCTTTAATTCCAATTTGTAAATATTCTTGAAAAAGCAGGCTATCAATAAAAACTTAGAGAACCGTGCAAACGCACCTGCTGCCCAAAAGAAAAATGAATGACCTATAGCCTCTCCCTTTATGTTATACGAAGAAGCTAGCGAAGGACAAACGAGTAAGCTTAGTGTTTGAAACAAGGTTAACCTTAATTTGTTATGCGTAGCTTTGTTTCACTTAATGGAGATACATTTTTCTTGCAAGCCACTGCACTGGTGATCCTTCCTAAGTTATAGCCTAGAATGACGAAGACATATATCACGAAAGAGAACTTCGGGTTTTAAAGTATATATGCATGAATTCTTCCGTATCATGGATATAGAAACTGGTAGTTTGTGAAAACTTAATAGTAGACTATTATGAGCTATACAAGGAAGTAATGTGGGCCTAACATGTCATATTGATCTTCCTTTAATATGACTGTCCTTGTCAAAGGGATTAAGAAATCCCACTCAAAAGAATCAACAAGTCCTTTTTTGAAAACCATTCAAATTACTTTGTCGCCAAATTGCTACATAAGAGAGAAATCAATAGAGCTAGCTTTATTTAATGTAATAGAAAACACGAAACGAAATATAAGACAGAATACATTAACAATTGAAAGCTTTACGGACATATTAAAGGAGTACGGAATCGAAAAATGAAATATTCATATTTTGCTAGAAAATAAGTCAAGCACGACGAATAAAAACCGTAAATGGTAATCGCCCGTCTGTATTTTCAACGACTGGCTATATTTTTCGTTCAAACGGTGCACTCGAGCAAGCGCTCGGAGAGAAGCGAACGGAGAGCGCGATGCGTCATGGATATCCGGCGCAAACGAAAAACAGAAAAAAAAGATTTCCCGCATTCGTGACATACCAAGGCTGGCGTGGTTATGAGCTTTGCCCTTGGTGGCGTTGTCAGCGTTGTGGTGGTGTCAATAGCGTCAACGCGTTACAACCGAGCCGTTTAAGTACCCGTGAGGTGACGAGCGTAAGGCTGGCCCAAGGAGCACGTAGCTTCCACAGCACTGTCAGCTTAGGGTTGAACGGGGCGAGGAAAGAAACTTTTGTCCAAATTTTGAGCAACCGGCTAGTCTTCTAGGGGGAGAATGGCTGCTTTGGGTAAACAAACGAGGGTTTGGTACAATGCGCGATTTGTGAGTTGAGGAAAGCTATGAAGGAAAATGTTGAATTCCAAAGAGCGGCGCTGCTCCGATGGGGCTTGCTACGTCATCACTACGTAGCGAGTTCCCCAATGTTGCTAGATTACCCTACCCCCCCCATAGGCTCCACATGCATCCACCAGGTGCACATTGAAAGATCGTTTAATTAGCTTTAAAGATTTTTTTTTTGTGCCTTTCAACGAAAGACTGGTATCTTTGAGATTATGCTGCAACATGCAACACAATAAAACTAAAAAAATGAGCGCTAGAATTTGGTTTCCGTATTCTTAAAAGCGTTCGACCTAACTAGCGGTTTTTCAACATTTAGGCTAAGTGGTCGGATCGAGAATCTGTGACTGTCTCGAGGGTCTCAAAATAAATAAGTGAATATAAATAAAAAAAAAATAATAATTATAAA
Source organism: Ixodes persulcatus (assembly GCA_013358835.2). Lineage (NCBI taxonomy): Eukaryota > Metazoa > Arthropoda > Arachnida > Ixodida > Ixodidae > Ixodes > Ixodes persulcatus. The sequence continues at coordinate 18,518 of JABSTQ010008581.1, read as the reverse complement.
CAAACGTTTACATACAGAATGGAATGTTAGACTAAACAGGTTGCTGAATACACACAATTTATTCTGCGTTTCAATATTTAAATAACTACGATATTAGGACAGTAATTGAGATCCAGAAATGTCACAATACATAAATGAAAGCGCATAGGATCTTGGGCAAGTTCACATGGGGCCGGAGACTAGGGAAATATTCGAACAGATGTCGATAATATGCAATAGATACGATATGGCCACTAAGCACAACATACTTGCGAAAGGCAATGAATTCTAACATACGTAGTCATACACATCTAAAAAAAGATGTCTGAGAATGGTTGCGCTGGTGATGCTAAGGTTCAATGAATAATGTGACGAGAGAGCACGCTCTACGTTTCTCTCATATTTTATTGCATCTTCATCTACGCGGTTGGGGTGTGTTGCGGAACCGTAACCTTACGAGCGCTTAATGTTGCGCCCGTAGCAAGGGGCCTGCTGGAAGCGGGTTGGGCCTCGTTGGAAGGACCGCGGCAAGCCAAGCGCCATTCGGAAGACATCCGCTTGCCGGATTCGGCAGGCGCACCATGGCTTCGAGACCCCTGGGCTTAAACCTTTTATTTTGCTAGAGAAACTAGACTCATACAGAGCAGAGATGGTAGTAATTACATTACTCTTATGAAATTACAAAAATTAAATTACATTTTGCGGCAAAGAGCAATGTAATAGATCACTTTCTAGGTTCGTAATTTTGGTACAGTAATGAGTTACTTTCAGGCAGCAGTTTTCAGAAAACTGCTCGTTACATTTGAACTTACTTCGAAATAAGATGCTTCGTTTAGGAGCCTAGAGAAAATAAAAGATAATTTATTCTGCATGATGAAATGTAAAAAAAAATAAAGACATCATCATCGGTCATCTGAGTCCAAAGCTTCGCACGAGGAACACAACAGGCGCACAAAGGCTTGCTCAAAAGGCGAAGGAGGTGGAGAAAAGCTTTCGTACAGCTGGAAGGTCATGGCTCACGAACTACATACAAGACAGATTCACGGAGCCACGTCATTATGACCTACGTAATCACGGCGGTACTATACTTCATTCACCAGTAAGCTGTCAGTGAGATAGGAGCTACGAGTGCATCAGAACCAATCAACCACATTATTTTCATCACCAGACCCCTACATTGCGCGTGGGTATGAACGAGAACGTGGTTACCTGGAGAAAGATGCGTGTGCGACTGTACAAGTAAACGGTAAACGGGTGCATCACAAGTGAAGTCAACACATTCTGAAACCTGAGAGGACGGGACTCGCAGATCTGCAGCCTTCTTGCTCTTTTGTGAAGCAAGGTCAAACTAGATCATCGTGAAGAACACGCGACCGAAATAAAAAGGCAATTCGAAATGCCCCGGAAAGTTTCGTTCGTAGCCTTGGCAAATAAAGATGCTTTCAGTCTCAAAAGGTGGGAAACGAGTAAAGACCGCTCGCGGTATCTCTTTGCCTTTCCTTGGGGGATTCGCCACCCGTTTGTTGGGAAAGTACACATTTTATGGAGCTCGCACCATTTGTTTGATCAACTGGCAACGTCTTCGCCAAGCCTCGGCCCCTCGGGATCGAGCGGCCGAGGCCCAGCAAACATCCAGCACCCTCGTGTGACGACGCTCAATAACTAGGGATCTTCGGGTGTTTTGAAACAATACTCTTCAAGAGGAATGCGCGGGAATGCAACTTCACTCCGTTCCATCTTACGTCCGGGCGCAGCTGATGCTACGAGCCATCGGAGCAAATCCAAGGCCCTGTGAGTGTCACGTGAAATTGGATAGGGGAACAGTGACGCGCGGAAATCGCATCCCGGGCTACCTCCATAGACCGGGATTGGCTCAGATAGCGCGTAGTGTACGCTGTGTCCGGACGTAGGTTAAGAAGGAGTGTAGTGCTCTTGGCAGAAAAGGATTAGACAGCGTCCGAGTCGGAAGAAGTCACATGACGACTTCTTGTAAGAACAACTCCTCATGACCCGGCTCAAACCTACTGAAAAGAAAAACATTTGACGCCTATATGAAAGTAAACGGGTTCATACCGGTAACAGTATAGCTATACCGGTCACCAGTTTGTCAAAGGGGACGCCCTTATGGCTCAAAGGGGACCCCATATGAGCCATAACGGTCACCTATTTGGTCAACCAGGTCACTCGTTTGGCGAACGGGTCAATCGTTTGATCAAATGGGCCACTCGTTTGAGCAAAGTTGTCGCACGTTTGCTCAAACCGACGACCATGTTGCACAGACGGGTGACTGGCAAACTGCGCCGGTTTAATCAAACGGCTCTCCGGAGCCCGTTTGATACTGAACGTACAGATCGGCGGCCTGGGCATGCCTACTTCAACCGTGGCAGCCTGGTTCCGGAAAGCCGCGGGGCACCGGTTTATCGGTTTACAATCGTCCGCCTAATGCAAGTAATCATATTTATATTTTGATTGAGCTGATGTTCGCTTATACTGCAACTGCAATAAGCGATTTTTTTTTATACGTAAACGTGCAACGTTTGCGAGCCGATATTTTTGACAGGACTTTAACAATTTGGCGTTCTTTGTTGCCTCAATTTACTTATCCAGCTCGAATCTCTCGAGGAGAGGACGCGGCCGCGTGAAAGAATATATTTCTAGACTCCATTTCACCTAAATTCAAGACTAAACGAAGGTAACGCGCGAACACGTGGCTGCAAGAACATCGAGCACTGCGAGAGCAGGCCCGCCGTTGCAGCAGTCAAATTACGAGCTCGCGCTGGGCAATTTTTTGGCTCGGGCGCAAGCCGAGCTTCTGACCGACGCTATTTCCAGCGTTCCAGCGTTCTGAAATGCGCGCGTTTCGCCTGCTTTCCGAGGCTGCAAACGCGACGTGCAGTGGCAATTCGAAGAAAGGAAAAAGCGCGTGTACTGTGTACAGCGGTCGGTGCACCCTCTCCCCTAGCATTGACTGCATTGCCACAAAAAGCCAACCTCAAGTTTTTTTTTTTTTTTTTTTTTTTTTTTATAGAATGCATGACGCGAGGGTTGGGTGGGGGGTCCCGGTGTCTTGCGCCTTGACCTCGCCGTCGCCCCCTTCCTCCTCTCTGGTGAGCTCTGTCACGTGGCCAGAGAGAGGGGAGAGCACGCTACCCGCTGATAAGCACAGATCCGGCAGCACGCGCGTTGTCAGTCGCTTTTTTCTTTGTCTGTTTGTTGTCCGTTGCAACTTCGTTTGTCCTTCCTGCTTCGATCTGCCGCCTTTCCCTGCGGTCTTATTATGAGGATGTCTCTAGACAACATATGGGATGTGCACTAAATGTTCAAAAAGTCCTACGCGTATATCGGCAACAAGCGATTCTTCAAAAAAGTCAGGAATTCTTGCGGTTTGGCTGGGTTCGGCAAATGACAGCTTGTGCGGCGCATCGTGTTGAAACTTCAAGGAACCTTTTTAGTGTTTGTGTGGTTGTCCTGCTTTGACCAAGTCGACATTTATCTTGGATTACACCTTTCAAGTCCGCTGTTATTATGGTAAGTGCATACCTACCTACTTGTTGGCAACGATTGACCGTTCTTCTACGGGTACACGTCGAGATTATCTATAGAATTATGCAGCGTCTGTTCTCGCGGCAGCCGAGAGAGTAATTTTTTCAGAAAGTCTGCCATTATAGTCTACAATTACTTCGGTTCTTGTTTGCTTTGCAATCTTCTCAGTCGTATAAAAGCTTGCAGTGCCTCTTCACATTTCACAGATCGCTTGCACGTTTGTGCTTGTCTACGAAATACGGTGTAATAAACATTTATGACAATTGAAAACAATTTTTTGTGTCCGTTTTCCTGCCCATTTGCAAGCACCTGCGCGAGGACATTTTTTCTACGTGTTTCCTCCCTGTTATAAATAGGCTTATCAGGTTCGGGATGTCTTAAATAAGTTTAAGATCACCAACCTTCCGGACGATACCCATTTAGGGCTAGCAAACAATTTACCTATCCGAATGGCGCGTTCAAATGTGTGGTCACTTGGCTGGTCGAACGGGCACCCGTATCGAAAGAGCACTCGTATCAAACAAGCACCCATATCAAACAGGAGCCGTTTCAAACGAGTACCCGTATCCCCTAATCATGTTTGATCCCAACAGATCGACAAGTTTGCCACCCGTTTGAATTCCAAATGGTTTCTTCAGTAGGGAAGTTACTGACACAAAGTAAAACTTCATCAAAATCAAAAAGACGCAATCACATCACCATAATATTGGACTAATTGCTTTCACCGTAGAATGAGCAGCGAAACCGATGAGTCGTCTGTCTGAGTCAATTGTTATATAGCTTTTCATTATGCTTAGAGTGGCCCTGCAACGAATTTTTGCTGTCTTTTAATTTGCACCGAACCTGAGCTCACTTAACGCAGTAACTTAGTGAACTTTTTCAATTTTTCTCAAAATTCGCTTTATTTTAAATTTTATAGGCATATTAAAAATACAAAAACAAGCAAAAAGAAAACCTCGTTCATGACGTCCTTGGTCCTCTGTCCCCCCTTTTCCCGCGCCCGCGGACCGCGGTGACTGAGGAATGTGGCGAAGGAGGGGAAGACGAAGAATAAAGCTGAGCCCGAGGAGAAAGAGCTGCCCTGGAACGGGGCAGCTCTTTTTTTCTCGGCTGACCAGGACCAAGAACGTAACGCTTTCGTCACATGACGCGCGCCTTCGACAGCACGGGGCGCCCCCGTAGGAGGAGTTTTCCGCGTGGTCGGTTAAAATATGAGGCACAGATATTTAGTTACCCTCTCTGTTCCCGTTGTGTTGCCCGAACCACAAGAGACGCGGAAACCGCAGGAAAGGTAGACGCTTAAATAGGATTGCAGGGCCCCTTTAATACTCCCGTCGTATGCGGCGATGGAGCTTCTATTCGTTATGGTTCACGCTGAGGTGCATGGGGCATGTTAGGGTTTTAACAGAAAGATCGGAGTTGTGGTACATATACCGTTCATGAAAGTTGCACAAATTACTGCCTAAAGGTGCTCTGCGTAAAGGTTTTCACCTATATGTTTAGCCCCGCACACCACCACATGGGCCCCTTCCAGTTTGTGCAAATAAAATTATTATTATTATAACAATCATATTTTCGGCTCACAAGTAGTTTGTGTCAAAACAAAATAATATTGCTTTTTAGTTCGCGTTATTTCGCGATTTTTATGTATCTGCATAAATCTAAACACATAATTATCTATCATGCTCGACGTTGCACATCCGACATTCCTAACTCTCCCCAACTTCATAAACGTCCATGTGCGTCCTAACACCAGAAACCGGTATTTTAAAGGTTAAAAACGGAACGATGATAATATAGAACGCACACTTTCATGCAAAGCTGACGTCAAGTGACTCAAATCGAAAAACATACATATTTACAATATTGTTATCTCTTCTGGTGAAGGCTCAGCAACCGTTGCATTCGTTTTCGCACACGAAACGGCGACTCCCAGAGAATGTAAGAACGCAGTGATTGCCTTTATTTTAACAATGTAAACACACTTGCAGGCGTGCGCTGGTGAAGTATCAAAATCAAAACTCTCGTAGCGTGATTCGTGACTAATTGCAAGTTAACACACAAAAGCGACATTGGTACAATTATCTTGCAGAATATCACCTTATTTAGAAATAACTTTGTCAATAGGCACTACATGTTGTATTTACGTTAAGAAAAAAAAAACATAAACCTTTTTGTGTGAGAAAAAACTAAATATCAACGTTAAGCCTGGTAACAGTGTATTTTTGCCGAATCTTTTGAAAAGTTCGGCTCCGCCGAATCCCAAGATTCGGCAAAAGTTCGGCCCATCACTAGTACAAATATACGACCGGGGGTGCTTAGGTTTGGCCCCCCACTCAGAAAAAAAAGTTGATACGCCACTGACTTTGGGTCTGCGGTAATTTGTAATGTAGTTTAATTACATGTTTGCTGTTTTCAGAAAAAAATTATAGTAATATAATTAAATTACTTTTTGAAAGTAATTTTGCCACTTCTTATACGGAGTCCGCGTGGTATACCCCTCAATCTATTCTAAAGCTGCCTCACTCGCACCAATTTGTCAATTTATCAGGCACTGTATCAACAGTAAAGTCCATTAACATGGGTGTTCCCCAAGGCCCATTTCTATATCCGTTTTTTTAATCTTTGTGAATGACCTGGTAGCCTGTTTACAAAAGGATGTGTTCTTTGTAAAGATTATACTAATATTTTCGTATCTAATGCAAGCATAACAGAACTGCACCAGGAAGCCTATCCCTCACAAAAAAGCTAGCCATTTGGCTCTCTCATAACAAAGTGGTACCGAACGTACCAAAAATGAACAATGAATCGTTTTTCGGCGAAACAAAAACAAATGTTGAGCACACATCAGCATTATGCTTCGTATGTGTAAATTTCACCCTAGTGTATCATGACAAATTAAAGGACATACCAAAAGCCATTAATTAACATATCATAAAAAACTAATGAGATATATAGAAATATCGCAGTTCTTGATAAATTACGTCATGTCTTTTTCTTAGAACCCTCTAAAGGATTTTCCAGTCCTTCATTCATACTCATATTGCGTAAGGGTTATACATTTAATAAATTACGCCCAAGACAACACTCGAGCCCATAGAAACTGCCACCATAAAGCAGTTCAAGCAATGCTTTTTATTAATAGGCGCGAATGTGCTAAGTTTCCAAACTCTTTATTGAGTACTTTAAAAATGTATCAGTGCCTGAAATACCGTAGATCCCTATTAATATGTCACTTTGTAAACAACCAGGCAACATGTTTGTTCAATAAATCTTTTTCGCATTAAAACACTATGTATCATTTTCGTTCTTATTCTGGGGAGCTACTATCTGTGCAATGCATCCGAAGTAACAATGGCGCGTTCATATTCGCTTAGAACAGAAGCAAACGTGGACCTCTCTTCCACGAAACCAAACAGCCATGGCACCTTTCCATTCATTCAGAAAAAGCATTACGTGTACACATGCAGTATGTATAATTCATCAAACTATTTGGTGTCTCTCTACTGTCAATGTTTTACAGATACCACCATCCCTCACACATAAATGCCGATGCACGTACAAAACTATTTTTACCTCGATTTTTTTTTTTACTTTGAGAAGTTTATTTATTGATAGTTTTTTTTTATAATTCTGAAATAGAATTGTAGTATGTTCTTTCTCTTGTTTTTTATTTGATTTTATATATTTCTGTTTTTTTATGTATACGTAAGTTGCTTCTTTAATTTGTGTAACTTTGATATTGTCTATGTGCAAACTTCGTCTTTCGATTGATGTGATATGGTGGTCTAACTTTGACCCCGCTAACTATCCCTTTATTACAAAGTGGTGCCTCCAACAGTTTTCTCCGATAACTTCTGGACCACTGCCTGAATAAATACATGATGAGTTACCCAACAAGTTTAAAAATAAAAACACACTTTTACATAAATTTTTGACCTGACTGCAAAGCTCGGGTCATGCGTTGCGTACGTCGGGTCCCCGGTTTAGTAGCTGTGCAAAAGTAATAAGAAAGTAGCGCGCTGGTACATCGTATACGTGATTACTATTAATGCGAAAGCATTAACTGCACCATGCAGCCCGCCGGCGTGGTTTCTGATAGGAAAACAGAGCAACTATTTCGCACTAAAAAAAAGGTATGCGAACCAGAGCCGTATATATAGAGAGTTTGGCCCTTCATTGAAATGTATAGGAGACAAATCAGGAGTGCGCCATTGGTCGAACGCGGGCTGGCGTGTTCCAGGGCGTCTTCACGAATTCAAATGTGGCCAATCAGAGGTCAGAAAAAATACCTTGGCGGTGGTCTCGAGAAACAAACTCAATAGGTGCGTCGGACTGACTCCCGTTGATTGAAAATATGGTGCACGTGATGTTTCAATCATAATCATTTAAAATAATGGTGCAAGAGTGCGACTAGAAGGACGATCGACGTAACCCATACGCCAAGCTCTAAGGGCCGGGAATCTGCCGTCTGATCGGTCACACTCTGTCCGAGCGAAACAGAGTTGAGCAACACATTCGTTTCTTACATCTTTTTGTATGATCATGATCGAGACATCACGTGCACCCTATTTTCAATCATGAAGGGTTACTCCATTTAAAGGGCAACTCCGCTCAATTCCGAAAAATTTAGGCTTACATGTGATTCCATTTCACAAAGCACTACTAAACAGCTCTACGTCTTCGGATTCGCGAAAGGTGGAATATTTTTTTGTGTAATCTTAATTTAAACATCAGCAGATACCGAAACCGAAACGTCGGTTGCGTCAGGCAACATTGGTCTCGTGTCGTCAGAGTCATGGCCACGTCACGTCGAACCACGTGGTCTTGTGACGTTCGTGGGGGCGAGATACAGGACACGCGACGCGGGCAGGTCGCTTGGCATGGCGTGGACGGTGATGGCCCGGGGGAGAGGGGGAAGGGGAGAAGACGAAAGAGGAGAGGAGAGGAGCGGGGAAACCGGACATGGGGAACAAGACCGATAAACGCGCAGGGCAGCGCAAACTAGCGCATCCGCGTTACGGTGATCATGTGGACGCCGTTGAGCCAACACCGGGAGGAGAAACTCATGACGTCATCGTTCAATTTCGCTCTGAGAAGTAAAAACAAACAACACGTGAGAATGACGTAGACATACCTCTGACGTACTGGCTCAACGTTGGCCGCTCCAACTCCGTCGCATTGACTGCGCTGGTGATTGCGCCTCCCGTCGCACGCTATAGTTAGCAGATTTCGGCGACTTGGCTCGTTTGAAAGTCTGCTGCCCAGTTTATTACATATATAGACGGAATTAGATCGTAATATTTGACAAGTAGTCTTCCTATATGATACTTAAGAGGGCTGCATGGTTTTCTAAATATCAAGAATGAAGCGGAGTTTCCCTTTAACTCTTACGAGTTAAAGGGCAACTGTCACGAGTTATTAGAACTATATACCTCTAATTAAACCTGTTTCTCTTTACTACCGCTAGGGAATTCTTTCGGCTTCTGGTTGGCCAAAATAGCATGTCAAGCCCTCTTTGTGCGTCTGGTGCACGCCCTGGTTCTGCCCGCGCCTCCCATTGACCAAACTCTTTCTGTACATGGCTCTGCGGCGAACGAGCCACTGAAGAGCAACAAAGGACAGGGTGCGCGCGCTCGGCAGCCCCTTTCTTCCCCCTCTTGGGTCACGTGTCAGAGGCGTGGCCGGAGGGTCGGAAAGAGGGAAAGGGGTGTTAATGGGCCCCATTAAATAATGATTGGGACACGTGTGTCAAAAATGAATCTTACGCGAAAAAAAAAAATTATAGCATATTGACGTCGAGAGATTTATTTGAAATTTTCCGCGCAAACACCATGACGTCGCAGAACGGCCATTCGCTCTTTCCACCTCAACGTGAAAGCGAAGCCGATCAAAGCCACCTAGAGTGGAAGGCCGGGCGGTTCCGCGCGTGACGTCAGGCTAGTCGGCTTTGGCCAAGCCAAATGCGCGCCGTGGAGCAGCGCTGAAGGGTAGGAATTACTCCACTTTTTCGGCACAAACGCGTGTTTTTTGCCTCGTGCGTTAAATCTCTTGAACAAAACAGTGATCACTGTGCATGCTAAGACATTCTCCTCACTTTTCGTTAAAGTGGCCAGTTTGTTTTCTTAGATTTGTTGTTTGTTTCTACAACATTGTCGTTGAGCTTGCGGCAAAAGGTTTTAAGTAGAATGTTTGTAGAGCACAACAACACATGCTTCATCATCGTCGATCAGCAAGTCCAGTGTGAGGTCCTTGACCAGCAGGCACTGGTTACTCATCGCTAAGGAGTTCACCCGCTTGGAAATTTCCTCAACAACCACGCAGTTGTGTGCGACAGCATTGATTGCGGTCATTGGAGGGTACAGAAGGCCTCCTCTGTCAAAGTCTTGGTTGACATGGTAGTACCCATGGCCGGTGGAAGCTCCAATTGGGCGGACTGTCGTCAGGGCATTTTTGCAGTTTTCGCACTTTAGCTTCTTCACCGTCGCGTACACCGCATATCCGGACACATAGGCTAGAACGGGGACGATGTGTTTTATTGCTGAAAGGGACTTCTGTTACTACTCTGTTGCAGCTAGGGCGCGGCGCGTCTCCTCGTTTCTGCATTTCCTCGTATTTCTCATCTCTCTCTGTTCCAATAGCTTGGTCAATCGGTGCAAGTGTGTTTTGCAGCCGCAGCATGTTTTCCCTTTCATAAAGTTGTGGTATAGAGAGATGGCATTGGAAACCTGCCAGCCGCCGGTACCTTCCGAAACGGTCCTCTAAACTGTCCGTCTGAAATTTTGCGTGGAGGACATAGGACAGCTTGAGCGCTTCGAAGCAGTATCGGCACATTTCGAGAAGCGCTTAAGTTGACTGGTGTAGTGCGGTATGGGGTTTGTAGGTCAATTGGCAGTTGTTGAAATTTTTCTCCCATTGATCCAACCCGTCTAAAATATTATAGAGAAAATCCACCTACTTGTTGTCTGGAGCCGGGCGCACAGGTTCTTGGAACGATCTTTCAGCCTGGTTCCTTTGCCGGGTGTCTTCACATTCACGATTTTCCACCACGTTATTATAATCTCAATGAAAGTGGTGGTCTTCTTGAAAAACTTCAGGTTGTACTGAAGGTGTCTTTTGCCCTCAATCGCATGCCAGAATGCCGATTTCACGTTTTTTCAAGTGGTCGGACAAGTCTTTTATGCTCAGTATTGGGTCCGCTTCTTCCTTCTTGCGAAGTGAATCATTCGACTCTGCAAGCGCACTTTCCATTGCAGAGGCCTCTCGACGCAATCGCTTGCTGTCCGGGTCATCTCTTCTCGCGTGATATTTTGATAAATAATCTAGACAGCCAGGGAACTTGATGGAACTGCGCCTGGACGCAGACGCACCCTAGACAGCGGCGCAATCACCGTCCTCCTGGTAACTTTGTCAACGTGAGACACCTCCCGAAGAGCGTCGTCAAAGTCGCGTTCGCACATTTATAAAGATATATACCCTTCGTAAAAATAATAGCAACTTACCATTAAACGGAACACGTCGCCATTATCGCCATTTAACACAATCCTTCCAGTGCTCTCCCGTCCAAATGGCGCTATGCCACTATGAATGTGAGATAAACAATTGAAAATGGGAATTACCTTTGTTCTCTGAGAAACAATAGATTTTTCTCGGGGGATGGCGCTTATCCAGGCATTCCGCGGTGCTTCAACTTTAGGAAAGCCGAACACGTGCACTTTGGGCCCCGTTTTGTAATTACCGGTACACCGAGGCACACAGCATTTCTCATGGCATGACGGAAACATCACTTCATCATCGTGCACACTACGCAGAACACTCACAAGTTATACGACGTTTGAAACAAGACGAGCAAATAAAACAACCGAGACAAAGCTAAGCGTCTCTGAACACGCAGAAACAAGATACTTCAGTCCGTTCTTCACCGTGGAACGTTCTGGAAACACGCCGAAGCAAGCCGGCTCCAACTGCCGAGCCGGAATAAAACTACACCGCGGCCGCACCGTACGCCAAGTCCCGGTGACGTAGAATCACGCTTTCCTCCTCTAGGTGGCTTTGAGAAGATCCACCTTCCCTTCACGTGCCCCAAATGCCGAGAGAGAAAACTAGTGGAAAGTTAGCGACTACCGACTATATCGCGTCTCGCGCCGTCATAAATTACTCTTTTTTTTTTGTACAATAAATCTTTTGACACCCGTGTCCCAACTAGGTTTAAAAAAATCATTTTTCTTCTTTTCTGGGAATTTTTGAGGAGCGAAAACCTCGCTCCTCACGTCTCTGCGCTCTGCTTTCAGCTGTGTCATTCCTCGCAGAAACGTGGCGCGCTGCCGGCTGTCCTCACCCGCGGACGAGAAGGCGCGCTGCTTGTTAGATTGCGCTGTGTGTAGGAACGCTTTCACATTCCTACCCGTAAGCTGCCTTAAGTGTACTCCTGAAATTTGCTAGCGATTTGCAGGTTGCAATGTTTTATTTTGCAAAAATTAGATGACTCAATACGAAAGCCGTATAAACGTTCTTTCAGTGTAGATGTCACTCGGGGCACAATGGTTTTCTATCCATTAGTGAAAATAAAAAAATCGAAAGCCATTTACAACTCCCTGTAACGCCGGATTAGAGCGCAGCTCTTGAGGAGGAGGGGAAGGCACGGGGGGGGGGGGGTTACGTGACCTCGGGGGGGGGGGGGGGGGGGGTCACGTGGACTGGGGGTCACGAGACCTCGAGGGGGGGGGGGGGGCGGAGAAACTTTTCCGCTAAATTTAGCGGGGAAAATTTTTCCGCTAAATTTAGCGGGGAAATTTACCCATCATGCACCGCGCGGTTACGCCGACGGGGACGCCGACGCCGCTCAGGCCGGAAACGGGCGCCTAAGAGCTGAGCTCTAAAAAGTATACGTATCTTTCGGCGGTTCCGAAGATAAAAATGAGACTTTTACAACTCCTTGTAATGCCGAATTAGAGCGCAGCTCTTGAGGAGGAGGAGGGGAGTTTACGGAGGGGACGGTATGCCCCTCCGCCTCATACGTACCCTCTGCTCCTCCCTCCTCATCTACACCTCCCGTAATCCTCGCCTCCTCCACTCTTCTTCCTCCCCCTCTCCTTCGCCTCTCCACCTACTTGTTCTTCCTCCTCGAACTTCCTCCTCATCCTCCCTCCTCCTCCTCCCTCTCCTCCTCCGCCTCCACCCTCCTCCTCCCCTCCTGCTTCCCCTCCTCCTCTCTTTTTATCCCCCTCGTCCTTCACCTTTACCCTCCTCCTCCCTCCTTTGCGGTGCATTAAGGGAAACGTCCCATAATGCAACGCCCCGTCACTGCGGTGCATTATGGGACGTTTCCCATAATGCACTGCACGGTTACGCCGACACCGCTCAAGCCTTAAACGGGCGCCTAAGAGCTGCGTTCTAAAATGTTGCACGTGAAGAAGATATGAACGATGTTGAATGGTTTGTTAAAAATTATCCAGTATTTTGGTAGTCGTGATGAACATTTGTTTTAATCCTATATTTTGCAAAAGTTGTGTATTCACATTTTGGGCTCACCTGATTAACGATTTGTCGAAATTATCTTGCAGGTAATAAAACAATTCTTGCATTTCATCTACGTGGTCTCACGGCTAGTGGTCAAGGTAAGACTAAGGCAGTAGATATGATTTTTATTCTGATATGTAGTTTCTATTTGGTAAAATATAAAACTGGGGAGATTTTAGGTGTATATTTTAATAAAATAAGGCGTGAGTGGAAAGAATACTAGCCACAGGTTAGTAATCTTTCCACTTTTATGCGTATTTTATTTTATTTTAAACGTAATGTAGGCTGCGTGGTAATTTGTAGGCGTTATAATTAAAGTGCATTTTGGTATTGCATTCATTTGGAAGGGAAGTAGCCAATTGTAGTGCAGAATAAATCACAGTGTGCGGTTAGTCCGGTGGAAAACTGTGCAGCTGACTATGCATTTCGACCCTGGTTATAGCTTACGGTCCGCCGTTTTGGTTTAGGGAGGGTATTTTTGTTCATTGACAAAAAAAGGGTGGCAACATTCCTTCTTTCTTGGGGAGAAAATTTCGTCACCATTTTGTAGGAGCAACGTTCCTCCCTTTCTAAAACAACACAGGGGACACGTGAATTCCTCATTTAAGGGAGGAAGTACTACTCACTTTTTTTCAGTGCGCCATTAAATTGCAAACACTCCCCATGGTTTAAGATAAACCCCCTCTTCGATCTATGCTCCCTAGGCGAGGAGTGTGCTTATGGCTCCATCTACTGATAAGCGCAGCAAGCAGATGACGCACTCAGTTGAAAGCAGAGTCCGCTGTCTTCTGCTCGCTGCGCGTAACGAGAGATGGCACTCCAAGCACAAATCTCGCTGACTCAGTCATTTGTGCTGCCGTCTGCCGTCAATCCTGCCATTTTGTTGGTCTCTTACAACGAGCTTGAGTATTACCTTAGAGCGGTAAACCGAACCCACTGCCTGCAGCGGAAATGGCACCCCCCCGATTGCCGCCATCTTGCCTGTTTGCCACATTAGTGATCACGTGACTTAAAGATGGCTGCGCCCAGAGGTGGGCCAGATCAGATTGGTCAGATCGCGGTCAGCACATGGGCGCTTTGGGGCTGCGTTCCAATCTTACTCAAATGCATCAGATTTATTCCGGCGAATCAAGTCACGTGACAAGACAGGTGGACGCGGGTAGGTTTTTGAACGCAACGGGTACAAGACCTTTACCAAGGAGTGCGATAGAGTAAATTTTGGAACACGGCGACACCAGCGACACGGCCGCCTGGATGGGAGCCGAGGCCGAGCCGAGCCGAGCGCGAGCAGCGCGGGCGTGTGCGAGCTGGTCGTGGGCGGCTGGTGCGGCGACGGCGGCAACGGCGGTGCGAGTCGCGTTGAACCGCGATGATCGTGCTGTGTGAGAATGGTAAATCTCCATGTGTGCTATGTTTGGCTAGGCAGACGATGAACAAATAGAGCCGGGTATGCACGTATCGCACAAGATCTAACCAGGTATGGGCACCGATCCGATAGAATCGGTCGTACATGTCAAACATTGGGTGGATATCTCGCATGAAAGTTTTGCATTCTCTCTGCACTCGACCAGCGGAATGTTCATTGCTCTTAAGGATAGGTACGCAGGGCATATGGAGTGTCTGAGAATGGAAGCCGAGAAGGAATGCGTGAGAGGTTTTGGTGGTTTCGCGTGACTGGCGCAAGGCTCGAGGATACGGTTGATCACGTCGGACGTACCCGGCCGGTTTTCTTTTACGTCCGGCCCATATTAGTTTGCTATAGGTTGCCGTGCCCGTGGGGAACGCCACTGCTACCGTAAGTTCGCCCTGTGATTTGTATAGGCATGGTCCTCGGGGTCCTGAGCCCTCGGCGCACACCAGGCACCGTCTTCACATATAAGATCTATACCGCGCATACGTCCGACATACCTGATCGCCGGATCCGTCCGACGTACCTTTGAAAAAATCGGCCGAGTAGGTCCAACATATCTAAGAAATTCTTCCGGGTACGTCCAAACTACCTTTAGACACAGCGTTCTCTGCTTGCAAGGCGTCAGTAGACGTCTGTAGCTGTCAACACAGCTGAGAATAGTTGATGGAAACCAATTTCGCTGGTCAAAGTTCTCAAGACATACTCGCTCGCGTCGAAGCTGGTGAACGGTTACACCTGAAACCATTTTATGACTCTTTTTTCGGATACAGCTTTTTCCGGGATACCAGCAGGCGCTACAGCTGTTGCACCGTCTTGTTATAGAAGGACTGGACATCCGCAGACACAAGTGCAGTCCTTCAACCACTGCTGGTGTCAAGTGCAGGAAAATAACAAGGGGCTCACAGTTTTTTGTTCTCTGGTACAGAGCAGCCGAGACAGCATAATGCTGGATTGTAACTCTGTTGTTACAGTGTCTTTCACCAAGCACAGCTGTTCCGGGGACGGCCACGTGCTGTCTTTTTGCCTGTCTGCTACGGTCGACAAGGTGGGTGCAGGTCGTGACATTACACGGACGGCTGGACACCGAAGCGACGCAGGCTGACCATCAACCTTCTCAAGGGTGACCCATCTTTGGTGGCTATGAAGCAGCCTCCTGAGTACGCTGAAGGCATCATACTCACTTAGGTCTGGTGCCATTGCAGCAAAGCATTTCTGCGCTTCACGAGGCTTCTCAGAAGCCTCTTCACGAGGTTTCTGCACTACTGCTTCTCTTTTTATGACTTTCTCTCGGAGCTCTGTCAGCGTCTTCTTTGACTCTTGCTCTTGTTCGAGCGGTCAATTGGATCGTGAGAGAAAATAGTCTACAGGGACTGCTGTCCCTGTCCAATATAGTGCCTCCAGCTTTCAGTGACGTCTTTCAAAAGCGACTACTAACAAAAGTCTCCGCACTCTCCGCACTTTCTCTACACTGGCAGTGGATCGAAAGCATCCTCACATATATGTCACTTCAGAGGCACTCCCGTAGCTTCTGGCATACCAGAAAGATATCTAGTTGAACCATTGCTCTCTTTTGTGATTTTTTTAAAAAACTTGCCCATTCCTTGTCTTTTAGTGTTTCTCTTTTTTTTCTTATGTCTGTGTCATTTACAGAGTCATATCAACCACGCAAAACTTAATTTAACTTTGAAAGTTATGTAGACCGAAGTAATGGTTGGTTACACATCAAAATATCTGCCGACATTTGTACACTGCTTACTCCATTGGCATGCTGCCTGGAACGCGTCTCCGACTGGTGTGTTTACCGATTCTAAAAAAGTGGTCCCTCGGTTTCCTCTCGGTGACGTCGTACAAGTGTCATGCTGTTGCCGGCCGCAATCCTGGCAGTGTCACAGCAGCGGGGGTGGACGTGACGGACGCCTGTTTTGCTGCTGGTCGCTCTTCAGTGTTGCAGTCCACGGAAGCTGGGACGCCGTGACGACAGTGACACTCGTGGTCGGTTGTTCTACTCGCAGCCTTTTCGCCAACATTTCTACGACCAACCGCCAGGATCACGACATGCAACAGCATGACACTTTGGCTTCTGTGACGTCATTTGTTGCCACTTTGGGACCACTTTTGATGTATGGGCAGCATAGGACGTTAAACACACCAGTCGGAGGAATGTCTTGTACATTTCTCTCGCTACCTTCTCTGGAATGCCCTGTTTTCTGATTCAAAGCGCATCCTTGATTTCTTATGCCGCAACCTCCGTCTGGATTTTTCATCTGTCAACTGACTTGCTTATGTTGAAATAGTGCGACCAAAACTAGAATATGCATCCTCGGCCTGGGACCCACACGTTAAATAGCTCTCATCCAATCCGGATTTGGTTCAGAATCGGGCTAGTACTCGCTTTATTCTACATTTTAGGTTTGCTAGCATCACTGAACTTAAATGCAGTTTTTTTTTACAAACTCCCCTGTGTTCATGTAGGCATATTAGTAAACTTTGTCCCCTTCATAGGTTTTAATTCCTGCATGATTCATTCATCTTGCCACCGCATCGGATATTCCCTCGCATTGATCACTGTTTCTCTCAACAGGCCTGTCGACTTTAATGGCCTGTCTGAAGCCACCGTTTCCCTCCAAGACTTTGACTCATTTCGTGACATATTAACCTCAATATTTTATTAAATCACTCCATTATGCAATACTCGAACCCCAGGGCTCTTAGGGTACTTAAAATAGATAAACTAAATGAAAAAAAGTCGGGAGTTGGAAAGAAACTAGACGATTCTTGTCGTGAGGAGCCAAGTCTTTTGATATGTGGCACCACGTCTTCATAAATGGCGGTATGCAAACAGAAGCCAGGCTCAGATGGCAAATGTAGCACAGGTTTCGTTATTGTCCACGAAAGAGCACGAGCTTGTTGAAGTATTGCCGGACGGGCACTCCCCTTTCCTCGGCACTTTGCTGCCGGCACATGTGGTGAATCCTCAGCTGAAAGTAGTGTGCCAGCATCTTCTTGAGCATGACAGAGAAGTGAGATTGATTGTCAATTGTTTGTGCAACAAACAGGTGGTCGAACCTCTTGAAGGATGGTGACAAGGAGACAATACTCAATGTCTCGGTTTGCAGCCTGAGAAGCCAGTTCCGCCCTCCCTTGGCCACTGTGTCGAAGTTTCTGCGAAGCACCTTCTCGGCAGTGGTGCAGAGATGCAGGATGTCTGGGGATGGACTGTGGAGACCGCCCTTGTCCTTGACACGCACCAGGTCACATTTGTCAGTGGTGAGAAGTGCAATCCTTGCACAGTCCGGGCATTTTGCGTCTTTTGCAAACTGGACGGCCACATTGCCCGCAATGTATTGTACAATGCTCTCGGCAAACTCCGAGAGAGGCTTGTACCCTACAACCAAGGTGGCGTCGGCGTCGTCCTGGCTTGTGTCAGCTGTTGGGCCTTGCTGGCGCTTGTCCGACGAGCTCAAAAGAAGCGTCTCCGTGCCGTCGACCTGACAGTTGCCACGGCTCGAGGGCAGCACATTCGCGATGAGGCACTTCCTGTACGCCGAGCGAAACTCGAGGGCCGTAGGATTGTTGTTGTTGCCCGTTCTGTTCCTGATTGTTGCAAAGAACAATTCGAGGTGGTCTTGACTTAGCTTGCGTGTCAGCAGGCACTTGAGCAAAGGACTGCTGCTCCAAACGAGGTCTTCAGCCAGACCCTTGATGGACTGGAGGGCCAACAGAAATCCAAGAATGGCCGTCTTTCTTGAACCTTGGATCAGGGGTCTGCCCGTGGTGTCCTTTAGGCCTCTGAGGTAGCGCGAGGCTTTGTCAATCCTTGTCAAGATTGTCTCTTTGTTGTTGACGCGAATGGGGGCCTTGCTGCCAAGAGCAAGGGGGTGACAGGAATTGGCGAGGTCAAAGGTGTCGTCCACTACTGCTGCAAACTCGGCAGTGGCCTCCACACCCTCAAAGCCGGGGATCTGCTTTTCCTTGCAGAACAACGAGGCACAGCTGACGGAGCGGCTTAACGTCTGTGCCGCCAAACGGACACCTTCATTCTTCTGTGGGGGAGAATCATGTGCCG